>CAUYLG010016584.1:0-48545 GCA_963573385.1 Cacajao melanocephalus
CTGCGATCCCCTGTAGGAGGAGAGGCATTCTGATTTCGGGTGTTCTCAGCCTTTTTGCACTGGTTTCTTCCCATTTTTGTGGATTTATCCACCTGTCGTCTTTGTAATTGCCGACTTTCAGATTGGGTCTGAGTGGACGCCTGGCTTGTTGGTGATGAAGTTTTTTCTGTTTCTTAGTTTTCCTTTGGTGGACGCCCCTTCCCCACAGAGCTTGGTCTTCCTGGGTTCAGCTGTGCTTACTGTGAAACACTCGGTCCTCAGTGCTTCCAATTGCTGTTCTCCTTGTGGGGGTGGGACCAGCCGAGACGACTCAAAGGGCGCCCAGTCACGTATACTCTGCACTGAGAAGTGCTGCGCCACGCCAGGGCACCGCCAAAACAGCTGTGCCGGCCAAAAGAGTCGCTCTGGCGACACGTGTGGCTCCTCTGCCGGGAATCTCCCAGTTTGTGGGCCACAGAAATTGGTCTGAAATTGCGGCGCCCACTCACTCTCTGTGCTTTCACTGGGAGCTACAATCCTGGGCTATTGTTAATTGGCCATTTTGGATCTCTCCGCCCGGTGATGAAGTTTTTTCTGTTTCTTAGTTTTCCTTTGGCGGACACCCCTTCCCCGCACAGCTGGACCTTCCCCGTTCAGCTGTGCTTACTGTGAAACTCTCAGTCCTCAGCGCTTCCAATTGCTGTTCTCCTTGTGGGGATGGGACCAGCCGAGCCGGAGTTATCCCGTATACTCCGCGCCGAGAAGCGCTGTGCTGGGGCGCCGGCAAAATAGCCGTGCCGGCCAAAAAAGTCACGCTGGCGACCCGCCGGGAATCTCCTAGTCTGTGGGCAACAAAAATTCATCTGAAAGTGCGACGTCCACTCGCTCTCTGCACTTTCACTGGGAGCTACAGTCCTGAGCTGTTGTTAATCGGCCATCTTGGATCTCTCTCCAAAAGTTTTTTTCTTTAACGGTGTTGAACATTGGCCCCCACTCTCTTCTGGCTTGTAGGGTTTCTGCTGAGAGAGCCGCTGTGAATCTGATGGGCTTCCCTTTGTGGGTAACCCAATCTTTCTCTCTGGCTGCCCTTAGCATGTCTTCCTTCATTTCAACCCTGTTGAATCTGATGATTATGTGCCTTGGGGTTGCTCTTCTCAAGCAATAACTTTGTGGTGTTCTCTCTATTTGCTGAATTTGAATGTTGGCCTGCCTTGCTAGGTTGGGAAAGTTCTGGATAACATCCTAAAGAGTGTTTTCCAACTTGGTTTTATTCTCCCCATCACATTCAGGTACACTGATCAAATGTAGATTTGGTCTTTTCACATTATCCCATATTTCTTGGAGACTTTGTTCATTTCTTTTCACTCTTTTTTCTCTAATCTTGCCTTCTCATTTTATTTCATTGAGTTGATCTTCAATCCCTGATATCCTTTCTTCTGCTTAATGGATTCAGGTATTGCAACTTGTATATGCTTCGTGAAGTTCTCGTGCTGTGTTTTTCAGCTCCATCAAGTCGTTTATGTTCTTCTCTAAGCTGTTTATGCAAGTTAGCATTTCATCTAACCTTTTTTCAAGGTTCTTAGTTTCTTTGCATTGGATTAGAACCTGCTCCTTTAGCTCAGAGAAGTTTGTTATTGCCCACCTTTTGAAGCCTGCTTCTGTCAATTCATCAAACTCATTCTCCATCCAGTTTTATTCCCTTACTGGTGAGGGGTTGTGATCCCTTGGAGGAGAAGAGGCATTCTGGTTTTTGGTGAATTAAGCCTTTTTGCACTGGTTTCTTCCCAACTTCATGGATTTATCTACCTTTGGTCTTTGAAGTTGGTGACTTTTGGATGGGGTCTCTTAGTGGACTTCCTTTCTGTTGATGTTGAAGCTATTTCTTTCTGTTTCTTAGTTTTCCTTCTAACAGTCAGACCCTTCTGCTGCAGGACGGCTGGAGGTCCACTCCAGACCTTGCTTGCCTGGGAATCACCGACAGGGGCTGCAGAACAGCAAGGATTGCTGCTGATTACTTCTTCTGTTAGCTTCGTCCCAGAACAGTACCCACCAGATGTCAGCCAGAGCTCTCCTGTATGAGGTGACTCTTTGGATATATGGGGGTCAGGGAGCCACTTGAAGAGGCATTCTGTCCCTTATCAGAGCTTAGGTGCTATGCTGGGAGATCTGTTGCTCCCTTCAGAGTTGCTGGGCAAGGATGTGTAAGTCTGCTGCAGGAGAACTCACAACCACCCCTTTTCCCAGGTGCTCTGTCCTGGGAAGGAGGGTCTTTATTTATAAGTCCCTGATGGGCTGCTGCCTTTTTTCAATGATGGCCTGCCTAGCAAGGAGGGAGTCTAGTCATAGTCTGCCTGCAGAGGTGTTGCTGAGCTGACGCAGGCTGCACCCATCTGCTGTGTAAACTTCCTTGTGGTTTTGTTTTACACAGGCAAGGTTAGAACTGCCTTGTTAATGGCAAACTGCCTTGGTTATGGTGGACGCCCCTTCCTCCACCAAGCTGGATCATCTCAGGTTGAGCTGAAACTGTTGTGCTGGCTATGAAAATCTCAAGCCAGGGTGTTTCAACTTGCTGGTCTTTGTGGGGGTGGGACCTGCTGAGCCAGATCACTTGGCTCCCTGCCTTCAGCCTCCTTTTTTTCAGGGGAATGGGTGTTTCTGTCTCACAGGCATTCTAGGTGAGGGCTAAAACGGCAGTCCAGTATTGTGCTGTAAACCCACACGGCACCGGCAGGAATCTCCTGGTCTGTGGGCTGTGGGAAAAGACTGTCGGAAAAGTGTAGTATCTGAGCCAGAGTGCCAGAGTGTCTGGCAAAGTCCCCGATGGCCTCCCTTGGGTAGGAGAGGGAGTCTTCCAGTCCCTTGCACTTCCTGGGTGAGCCAACATCCCACCCTGCCTCGGTTTGCCCTCCTTGGGCTACACCCACTGTCCAACCAGTCCCATTGAGATGAACCCGGTACCTCAGTTGGAAGAAAATGTGAAGATCACTCGCCTTCTGCATTACTCTCGCTGGGAACTGTGCTCCAGAGCTGTACCTATTTGGCCATCTTGGTGGAAGTCAATTATCAGTTTCTGTGCACCAGTTAATACTTTAAATATATAGAATACAAATAATATAAATAGGTTATACATTATATTAATAAAATGAAGTATACAATAAATAAATATGAGGTAAAGATAGATAGAAATAAAAGAGACAGATCTATAATCACAGTGGGAGAATTTAACCTCTCTCTCTCTCTCTCAATAAGTGATTAAAAGGGCAAGCAAAAGACTGGCCAATATTAACAGCCTCATTCTAATTGTAACGTACAGGATACTACAACTAACAATAATGGAATAAAACTTCATTTCAATAGCATTTGTAAATTTACCAAAACTGATATGAGTACGTTTAAAAATATTCAGATAATTCAGAGTATATTCTCTTTCCACGTTGTCATTGAAATTGAAGTAAATAATGAAATGATAAATATAATATATCCAACTGTTTGGACAGTAAGAGGAAGCTTCCAAACAGCTCCTGCGTCAAGGTAGAATAAAAATGAAAACTAGAAAATATCTGTTACTTGTGATATACATATCAAAATATGGAGTATACAGATAAAGCAAGCACTACTTAGAAGGAAGTAAATAGAAGGAATATGGAAGAAAAAGAAGAAAGATTGAAAATCAATAACCTAAGCTCCATTTGAAAAACAGGAAAAAGAATGCTAAATAACTTCCAAAGAGAAAAAAAGGAATGGAGCCATAGTTATGTAAGTGAAGAAATCAATCAGTAGAAAACAAACACAATGGAGAAAATCCTCAGAACCAATTGCTTTTTAAAATAAATTATAAAAATATATAAACCCTAGTGAAAGTTCAAAAAGAGAGAAAGAGCAAACAATACCAGGAATGAAAAATGAAGACATTGCTACAGATTCTGAAGATATTGAAACAATAATAGCATTTGAGGGGAAACGGACAAATTCCTTAAACAAACACAAGAAATCAAAATGACTGGAAGAATTAAGAAATCTGAAGACTCTTAAATAAATCAAATTACTTATCGAAAACCTTCCTATTAAAAAAAACACCTAAGACATCTTGATAAGTAAAACAAAGCCAGACACAGAAAGACAAATAATGTGTTATCTCACTTATACATGGAATCTAAACAAGTTGAATTCATAGACAGAATAGAATGGTGATTAGAAGGGGCTGGTAGTGGGAGAAATGGGGAGAAGTTGGTCAACAGGTACAAATATTCAGTTATAAGATGATGAGTTCTGGAATTTAATGTACAGCCTTAGGACTATAGTTAATAATAATGTATACTTGAAATTTGCTAAGAGAATAGATCTCAAGTGTTTTCACTTCAAAACAAAACTAAACTAAACAAAAACAGGGAACTATATGAGGTGATTGATATGTTAATCAGGTTGATAGTGGTAATCAATTTTACAGTGTATCTGTAAATAAAAACATCATGATGTACAACTTAAACAAATACAATATTTGTCAATAATACCTCAATAAAGGTGGAAAAAAAACTCCTGAGACAAAGCTGCACTAATGATTTTCCAATTATTAAAAAGTAACAATGCCAATCTTATACAAACTCTTCCAGAAAACAGAAACAGAGAGAATACGTATAAATGTGTTTTAGAAGCCTAGTTTTGCCTTGATGTAAAACCTAAAAAGGATATATAGGACAAATAAATTATAAACCAACGTCTCTCATGAAACAGAAGTAAAATATCATAAGTAAAATATTAGCAATATAAAAAAGTATAATTCATTGGAACCATAATGAGGTTTATACAAGAAGGGCGAAAGTGTTTACATGTTCCAGTCACTCAGTGTAATTCACCATATTGTTGGAAAACTAGGAGAACAAATTTTAAGATAATCTCAGCATTTGCAGAATAATACATTTGATGAAATTCAATGGACAAATATCATGAAAGCTTTTTAGCAAACTAGGATTCAAAAGAAATGTTCTTGACTGAATAATGAGTATCTAACATTTGTTTTTACATCAAATACTGAACTATGGAAAGCTTTCTTCATGAAAATCAGAACAAGACACAAATTCTCCTGCTAGCACTTCTATTCACCATGTTATAGGAGAGTACAATAAGAATAAAATTTTAAAGATTTATTATAAAAGGAAGAATAAAAAGACATAATTATTCAGAATTAAGATGACAATGTGTACAGAAAATCCTCCCAAAATCTATAAAGTATTTAAAATAATAAGTAAATTTGGTAAAATTACTAGATAAATGGCCAGCATAATATGACACAAGAACAGAAAATCAAACGCCGCATGTTCTCACTCATAGGCAGGTGTTGAACAATGAGAACACATGGACACAGGGAGGGGAGCATCACACACTGGGGTCTGTGGGGGGTACCTAGGGGAGGGACAATGGGGGGTGGGGAGTTGGGGAGGGACAATGGGGGTGGGGAGTTGGGGAGGGACAATGGGGGTGGGGAGTTGGGGAGGGATAACATGGGGAGAAATGTCAGATATAGGTGATGGGGAGGAAGGCAGCAAACCACACTGCCATGTGTGTACCTATGCAACAATCTTGCATGTTCTTCACATGTACCCCAAAACCTAAAACGCAATAAAATATATATTTAAAAAATAAATAAATAATTTTTTTTATATCTCAAGAACAAATAGAAAATAAAATTTAAAAATATTATTTACTACGGTATAAAAAGTAAATACTTAAGAACAAATCTAGCATAAGATGTGGAGACCTCGACAATGAAATGAGAAAACATTACTAGGAGCACTTCTAAATGACCTCAATGCTTCTGGAAGGGTGCACCATATTTGTGAACAGAAAGGCTCACTATTGTAAATACGTGCATTCTCTCCACATTAGTACATAGATTTGGTGCAATTCCAATCTAGATCACAGCAGATTTTGTGAAAATCTGCAAACTTAATCATAAAATTTACATGGAAATGCAAAGACCAAGAATAGCCAAGGCAGTTTTGAGGGAGAAAAACAAACCTGAAGGACTTACATGGTTTTTTTTAAAAAAAGACAAAGTGACAATTGCTAGCAAGAATTTGAGTAATAGGAACTCATACTGTGCTGGTGGGAATGTAAATTGTCATAGCTTCTTTGCAAAACTGTTGGAAACTGTTTGGTGGTATCTATTAAGCCTGAAAAAATACATATATTCAGGAATTCAAGTTCTAGAATATGTTTTAGACTACGAATAACTAAATGCATATACATGTTCATCAAAAGATATTTAAAAATTCATAATGGCACTATCCATGATAGCCTAGACTTGAAATCCCAATGCCCATCATTAGACTATCCAATAGATAAATTGTGCTATACTGATGAAATAAATATTATATACAGTAATGAGTATGAATAAAGTATTGCTACATGCCAAAATATGTCTGGATCTAAAATATAAAGAGCCTATAATATACAATTCTATTCTAGCAAGTTATAAGACAGGTAAATTAATACATGGTGTTATAAACCATGATGGTAGTTATTTTCAGGAGTAGACAGAGGAATGGAGCATGAGGAGGCCTTCTTGTGTGCAACTAATGTCTGTTTTATGTATCGATCTGACCACTGGTACATAAACATTTATTTTCTAAAGCTTAATCTAACTCTACGCATGCTCGATAAAAATGTTACTTAAAAATTACACATGGTAAAAGGGATAGTAAAGTCTGTCTTGCAGTAAAATGGACTATTTTGAATTAAAATACTGTGAGAAACATAAGCATTAAGAGTGAATGCAATTAAAAGCATCGTTCTCATTGGCCAACCTGAGCTCCATCCAGCCGTAATAATTGTTTCAGTAGCAGAGGTTGACCAGAATAAGTACTTTTGCAGGCTCAAAGCCAAACCCAGATAAGCCTCAGTAGGACTTTGTCCAAATTCTTAATTCAAAAATGCAATATTCATTTTAAAAGCTAATTTTAGTCATCCTGTTAAATCTTTGTTACACTGGGCTGCTCTACTCGCTTTTCTCAGTGTTTACTAATCCTTGAAAATAATTGAAAGCAATTTTATAGAAGCATGAAATGAGTTTTCATGGATTTTAATCTATACGAAGAGGCCTTCAACATTATATTTGATCCTGAGTAGATTATCTGTTAGTTTTCTCCTATTATCTTACCCTTGCTGAGTCTCCTATGCTGTTCACAAAAGAGTTTTAAGAAGTAATTGTTAAACTAACAATTTAAGTGAGAATATACAATCTTTTTGTCACGTGTTAACTAAAACATACGTTATAATGCTTATCCTGAAAAACTACTTCCATTTCTTGATAGACTAACATACGTCACTAATTTGTATAGCACTTGTTATTTTGATTATATAAAAAAATGGATGAATATATTCTTCATGCCAAGATTCATATAATACAGAAATATATATACACATGTCCATATATACATGTGATATACAAGCACATGTAATAACGCCCCACCTCCTCAAACCTAATTTCACTTTCCTCTCCTTGGGTCTTTGGGCTGAATGACTACACTGTATCATTTCTGAAATGACTTGTCTTTAAAAACTTGCAGAATCCTTAAACCCCAAGTGGTATTTGACCAGACCAAATTCTATTTCTTGTATGAAAAATAAATCTTATACTTTAAAAAGTCCTGTTTGCCACATGCCTCAAAGTGGTGGTAGTAATAAGTAACATTTATTGTAACTTCATAAGGACAATTTACTAAGCACTTTCAAAAGCCATCTCACTTTGTCCCCCTGACATCCTGTGTGTTAGGTATGTACTATGTCCAATATGGAAATTCCTCCCTGGGGAAGGGAGTAAATACCTATAGTCACAATTATTAAGTTGCAGATCTGATGCCCGGTATGGTGGCTCACACTTGTAATCCCAGTACTTTGGGATACTAAGGCAGGTGGATTGCTTAAGCTCAGGAGTTCGAGACCAGCTTGGGCAACACGAGAAACCCTCATCTCTAATAAAAATACAAAAACTTAGCCAGGTGTGGTGGCAGGCGTCTGTAGTCCCAGCTACTTGGGAGGCAGAGGTGGGAGGATCACTTGAGCCTGAGAGATTGAGACACCATTGCACTCCAGTGTGGGGTCTCAAAAAAGAATCTGAATTTTGAGTTCATGAAATCTGACTCCAAAATCTCAATTAACCAATGGCATCATTAGCTAGTTCTTACCTGAGCTTCAACAATTCTCTCATTGGAACATAATATTGAGAGGGTATTAGGTGAACCACTGGGGACAATCAGCTATCTCAAAGTCACAAAGGTACCAGCATATTTCCCAATATGTTTACCGAGCAGCTGATTGCAATTTAGAAAAAGTTGTCTAAAGAAGTCATAACTTACATTTTGTTATGATTAAGTTAACAAAATAAACTGTGAGAGCCTGAGTCTACCTGGCTGTAGCCTCTGTGGTGATCATGGACCGCATTCCCAATTATCACACGTATCTTCATCCTCCTCACACTATTCCGACTATCCATATTTAGAAAACTGTTTATACTAAGGGATAACAACATGAGTTAGTTTGGCTAATGAGATGTGAGCTATGCAATGTGTTCAGCTCTGAGCATCTCCTGGGGCTCTGTTTACCACGGTAAAATCCAAAGTTTCCTGCAATGATTCCAGCATTGCAAGGTGACAAGACCTCCTTCCCATGAGGGACCGTGTGTGCAGCTGAGTTGGTCCCAGCCTCTGCCAGCCCAGGTTGGCTGTAAGTGGTGAACTAGAAATAAAACACAAGCAACCAAAGTATTTTACCCCCAAAATCTATTTCTTTAATGTATTTTGAAATGACCTTGCAAAGTTGTCTCTTATGGGGAAAACTTGCATTCTGTAGGGAATCTCCTGCCCTTCTCAGGTCTTTTCCTGAGAGTCTGACACCTTGTAGGGTCCAATAGTGACATTTACCGACTATTTTCTCTAAACGTTGGCTTCCACAATCCCCTTTTATCTTAACCATAGTACTTCTGTCTTTGCCTGTAATGTCTGCCCTTTTAAAATTTACAAAACAAAGTGACAGCCCACCTACCTTGGGTTCTCAGAACCTCCTAAGCCTCCTGAGACTGTGTCACAGACCACGGTCCTCACATGTGGCACAAAATGAAGCTCTTCAAATATTTGAATAAAAAATTAATAAATAAGAGAAACAAATCTTGCTTTCATAGAGTTGGTATATGTTACATCTTATTTACTCACAATTTTATGTTAGATGTTAACCACAATCTTCCTTAATAGTCATACTGGAGCATAAAGAGCACTTAATATACACCAGGCCCAAGTCTAGCCCTCTCAACAACTCTAAGGAAGTAGATGGAATTATTTTTTTCCATTTTGCCAATGAGGAAACATGTTCTAGATCATAGAGCTAACAAACAGTAGAGGTAGGTATGATTTGAACCCAGAATCTCTGCTCTCACAGACATGAGAATGTCTTCAGGAAAAATGTGCCTCAGATAAATTAAAAGAACACACAGCTATACAGGGACTGTAGAAAGACTTGACTGGATCCTGTGGCTTCAGGTTCTCTGAGGTTTTGTAAAACTCCCCTATAAAATGTACCGCCTTAAATGTTGGTGAAAACCTGCAGAAACAAATTTAGAGGAAGTTAATTATTTCTCCTGTTGCCTTCTCTCTCACTCTCTTTCTCTTGTCCTCTCCACTCTCTCTTTTTCTTTTCTTTGTCAGGAATTAATCTTCAAATCTGATATTTTAATTTTCCTTTGTTTGAACTTGCTAATAAATACTAACAATAAAAATGTAATTAGCAAGATGACAGAAATGACGATGCAAATAGTAACTTTTGGAAGACATATTTAACCCTCTCTAATTTGTTACGTGGTTCTAGAAACAAGTAAAACTCTGCAAAATCCTCAGTTAAGCGTACTTTTTCCTATGCAGCAAAAAAATGAGAAGAGTTAAAATTATCAGTTGTAGTTTTTTGTTTGTTTTTACTTTTCTCTCAATATACGTAGAATTACATAGCTTAAAAAAAAAAAGAAACCAGTCTTTTCTTGGTAGAGAGTATAACATCTAAATCAATCTACTTTGTTTTCCAGCCTTTTAAAAATATATGACCAATGTAAAAACCAACTCAACAATTTATTTCTTTTCTTTCTGTACTATTTCCAACGTGAATTTCTTCACATAGAAAACGTCTAGGTTTTTACCTCCAGCATTTTCTCAGAAGTTATTTTTGCCCACACTGCCACCTTTGCCATTTCCACTCTGCAAAAATTCTCCTGTTCTTAAGTGTCCAGCGTGACTTCTGATTCTCCTTATACTACTTTGTTTCCGTTAGTTTAGCACATATGACCAATTCTGTCCTGCTATTCCCAGGAACAGTAGGACCTGCTTTATATATTCAACAGCTTTTATGTTCGCTTTCCGTGCTCAAATTATCTTTTGATGTGTTTTCCCTTATAAGGTATAAGTTCCTTAAAGAAATGATTTGTGCTTTCATGTACACAAAAGAATCTAGTGCAGGACTGTGAACATAATGTGTAAATAAATGCTTTTGGAGACAACTCTACACAGTGATACCTTATAAGCAAAAGTTGCTTCTAAGTGATTCTTATAAAATATTACATAAAATGTTACCACGTTGATTCAAGCAAACAACTGGCCCTTTGTTAACCATTGATGGTTTGACCAATGCTTCTTTTGTGTCTTTTTTTTTTTTTTTTGAGATGGAGTTTCCCTCTTCTTGTTCAGGTTGGAGAGCAGTGGTGCCATCTTGGCTAACTGCAACCTCTACTCTCTGGGTTCAAGCAATTTTCCTGCCTCAGCTTCCCAAGTAGCTGGGATTACAGGCATGCACCACCACGCCTGGCTCATTTTTGTTTTTGTTGTGTTTTTAGTAGAGATGGGATTTCACGGTGTTGATCAGGCTGGTCTCAAACTCCTGACCTCATGATCTGCTCTCCTTGGCCTCCGAAAGTGCTGGGATTACAGGCATGAGCCACCACACCTGGCCTTTTATGTCTTTTTGAATATGTAAATCCTGAGATGCAGGACATACTTTATCTTTTCTACCAGTACATCAGAAGTTCCTGTGTTCCTTTCTCAACATGGATCCCTCTACCCACTGAAGGGGCCATTATCCCTATGTGTATTTATTTATTTATTATTTATTTTATGTTCTGAGGTACATGTGTAGAATGTGCAGGTTTGTTTCATAGTTATACACATGCCATGGTGTTTTGCTGCATCTATCACCCTGTCATCTACATTAGGTGTTTCTCCTAATGATATCCCTCCCCTGTACCCCCAACTCCTGCTATCCCTTCCCTAGCCCCCACCCCCAACTGGCCCTGGTACATGATGTTCCCCTCCCTGTGTCCATGTCTTCTTATTTTTCAACATCCACTTATAAGTGACAACATATGGTGTTTGGTTTTCTGTTCCTGTATTAGTTTGCTGAGAATGATGGTTTCCAACTTCACCCATGTCCCTGCAAAGGACATGAACTTATTCATTTTTTTATGGCTGCATAGTATTCCATGGTGTATATGTGCCACCTTTTCTTTATCCAGTCTATCATTGATGGGCATTTGGGGTGGTTTCAAGTCTTTGCTATTGTGAACAGTGCTGCAACAAACATACCTGTGCATGTGTCTTTATAGTAGAACAATTCATAATCCTTTGGGTATATACCCAGCAATGGGATTGCTAGGTCAAATGGAATTTCTAATTCTAGATCCTTGAGGAATTTCCACACTGTCTTCCACAATGGTTGAACTAATTTACACTTCCACCAACTGTAAAAGTGTTCCTATTTCTCCACATCCTCTCCAGCGTCTGGTGTCTCCAGATTTTTTAATGATCGCCATTCTAACTGGCGTGAGATAGTATTTTACTGTGGTTTTGATATGTATTTCTCTAAGACTGTTGATGATGAGCTTTTATTTATATGTTTGTTGGCTGTATAAATGTCATCTTTTGAAAACTGTCTGTTCATATCCTTCTCCCACTTTTTGATGGGGTTGTTTTTTTCTTGTAAATTTGTTTAAGATCTTTGTAGATTCCGGATATTAGCCCTTTGTCAGAGGGTTAGATTGCAAAATTTTTTGCATACCGTTGGCTGCTGATTCACTCTAATGATAGTTTCTTTTGCTGCACAGAGCTGTTAAATTTAATTAGATCCCATTTGTCTACTTTGACTTTTGTTGCCATTGCTTTTGGCATTTCAGTCATAAAATCCTTACCCATGCCTATGTCCTGAATGGTATTGCCTAGGTTTTATTCTAGGGTTTTTATGGTGTTAGGTCTTATGTTTAAATCTTTAATCAATCTGGAGTTAATTTTTGCATAAAGTGTAAGGAAGGGATCCAATTTCAGCTTTCTGCATGTAGCTAGCCTGTTTTCCCAACACCATTTATTAAACAGGGAATCCTTTCCCCCATGGCTTTTGTTAGGTTTGTCAAAGACAGGATGGTTGTAGATGTGTAGCATTACTTCTGAGGCCTCTGTTCTGTTTCATTATTCTATATATTTGTTTTGGTACCAGTAACATGCTGTTTTTATTACTGTAGCCTTGTAGCATAGTTTGAAGTCAGGTAGCATTATGCTTCCAGCTTTGTTTTTTGTTTTTTTATTTTTTATTTTGCTTAGAATTGTCTTGGCTATCCAGGTTCTTTTTTGGTTCCATATGAAGTTTAAGGGGATTTTTTCCAATTCTGCGAAGAAAGTCAATGGTAGCTTGATAGGGATAGCATTGAATCTAGAAATTACTTTGGGCAGTATGGCCATTTTCACGATATTGATTCTTCCTAACAATGAGCATGGAATGTTTTTTCATTCTGTGTCCTGTCTTATTTCCTTGAGCAGTAGTTTGTAGTTCTCCTTGAAGAGGTCCTTCACATCCCTTATAAGTTGTATTCCTAGGTATTTTATTCTTTTTGTAGCAATTGTGAATGGAAGTTCACTCATGATTTGGCTCTCTGTTTGTCTGTTATTGGTGTATAGGAATGCTGGTGATTTTTGCACATTGATTCTGTCTCCTGAGAGTTTGATGAAGTTGCTTATCAGCTTCAGGAGATTTTAGGCTGAGATGATTAGTTTTTTCTCTTGTCATCTTGTAATCTATATTTCCATTTTGAAATATGTTCAGTATAATTTGAATCTTATAAAATTTGTGGAAGTTTGATTTATATATTCAGTTTTGAAAAAAAATGTTTACTATTCATTTGAAAGAATTTTTTTTCTGCAGTAGTTTGGCACCATGTCACTTATGTGCCATTTATATATACTCAACCAGGTTTATGAATCATAGTTTTTGTCTGAAGTTTCTATCAATTACTCAGGGAGATAGGTTAAAAATCTCTTACCATCATTATTATCATGGGTTTTTCTTTGTCTTTTTCTTCTTTCAGTGGTATCTCTCTCTCTCTCTCTCTCTCTCTCCTCTTTCCCCCTTCTCTCTCTCTCTTTTTTCTCTCTTGCTTGTTAATGGCAATTTTTCTTTGAAGATTCTATCAATTACTCAAATATATTGGTTAAAAATCTGTCATTATTATCATGATTGTGAATAAAAGGGGAAAATCAATTTTGAAATACAGAGCATGTACCATAAATTATATAACTTGTGGAGCAGGGTCAGAGCAGCATCCTGTGTTGAAACACATTAATATTCTACAGCAAAACCACCACTATTCATATGAAATGAAATAAGTGAAGACTATAAATGACATTACATAATTTCAGTTCAGGTTTTGACAGCAAATTTGCAAGTCTTTCCATTTTCAGAGCTTTGTGAATTTCATCATTGTAGATGAGAGATTTTATATGTGTATCCTGAGGGTATGCTGCATGCAGTATAAATGATGTTATCATGGGTCATATAGTTATTTTCTTTATCTCAAGGAATGTCTTTCTCTCTGAAGTCTAATTTTCTAATATTGATATAACTTATATCAATGTATATTGTCATTGCAGCAGCAAATCAATGTATATGTGATACTCTGCTCATATAAGGACTATTAATAATCTACAAAATTCTAGTTGGTATTTATGTGGTACATCTTATATTTTAGATATGTCTTCTATAACAGTATATAATTGAATTTTTAAAAGTCTATTCTGGAAATATTTGTCTTATAGCACTCAGTTCCTTTATGTTTAGTATAATTGCCGTATTGCATTTAATAAAAAAACTGTTTAAATATATTATTATGTCTTGTGTTTTTTTTATTTACTCTCTTTTTTATGTTTTCTCTCTATTCTTAACTTTTTTGATAATTTTTATCATTTTGTGATTTCTCTTTATTAAGAAGCTATTTCCTTTTCTAATAGTTGATACCTCAGCAATATGTTGACTTGTTAAAATCTAAAATTAATTAATCTTTTCATCTCCAGCTAGATAACAACAAGAACCTTAAAACAATATACCTTCATGCACCCCCCTGGTTTATATGTTATTTTGGCTGTCATAGTTTCTATCTTTTCTAAAACAACTTGGAACATGATAATTATTGCAGTATTATAGTCAGTTATTGTTTAGATTCCTCCATGTGCTCACCACTTTTTTAGTCTATTCTCTTCTGAATTTTGCATCATTAATCTTTTTATTTATAAAAGTTCCATTTGACTTTTCTTCAAATCTGTTACACTGCTTTATACAGCTTTCTGTTTCCCTAAAGTTTCTTTAAACTCTTAAGGCTTAGCACTCCTTAAAATATAGACATATAGTTGATTTATTAGCTACCTCATAATTTTAATACATAAAGTCTTTATCCTATTTTTTTTCAAAAAACAATTTTTCTTATATTGCCTTGTATTCTTGCATGTTTATTGTTGACTCTTCTGCATATTTTTCCAGGAAATTTGTGAAATTTATTTAAGACCTTGAATAAAGGTGCACTCCTACAGATCAGCTTTACTTTTGATTTTAAAAGGCATTTAGAAAATGTCTAAAATGCCTTAAAATTGAAGTTAAGGTAGAGTATACTTGGACTCTCTAAGCGTGTGAAAGGGCAGCCTGAGTCACAAGTTCTGCAGAGTGTTCTTTAACTCTGGCTGCAAGGCAGTCTTCTGGGCAGCCTCCAGCAGGTGTATGCTTGGGGTGCATTTACCTTGAGTTACTTTTTCCCTGAAGCTGTGGCTTTGGGGGAATCCTCCCTTCAGAGGAGCCAGTTTTCCTATTAGATTGAACATGATGGTAGGCTCTTGGTTTAGACTCATATCTGCGTAACACCAAAAGACCTTCAAAACAAAGACTCAGGCTCAGCTCTATCAGCAAGTGCTCTCAAGTTGAGGCTTCTAAGGCTGTTAAACAAGCACTCAGCTTGCTTCTTTGGGGCTTTGCATTCACTTAAATTATGAACCTGATAATTTTTAACAAATCCACCAGCTCCTAGGTATCTTAAAAATATATTTTTAAAATTGTATATACATTTTGAGTATGACTCCTTATGATTTTTACAATGATATACTTAATGAGAACATGTACTCATTTATTAACAAATTTGTATAAGCCCTTCCTGTAATGGGACAGATATGCTTAATCTTACTAATAAGAGAAAAAAAACAATGTTTGTGAAAATACTGGGTGTGTCATTTTGCTATTTCTTAAACATATCTTTTGGTAAGTCAACACGTTATGGGGAAATCTAATGCCAAGGAAATGGCCTGTTTCATATCTTTCCAAAGCATAGTCATGTGTTTTCAAGACTTCACACGTTCCATGATCAGTCTATTACCACATAACAATACTCCAATACTTCCTTCCTGGTGAATTTAAGTTAATAAGGGTTCCTTTCTTTTAGTATTCAGAACTCCATTTCTTCCTTGCAAGGGTTCTACAAAGCTTGCCCAGGAGCCATTCTGACCTTTGCTGTTGGTCAAAGTCCTCCAGGGACTACTGCAATCTCAGGGCCTTGTCTCTCTTGAGTCAATGAGATCCTTAAAACTCAGGTTTCAGAAGACACAGAGACACTTTCACAAAAAATGAGGCCAGATGGCAACAGTTCTTGAAAGGTCTTCTGAAAACCTGAAAATATCATTTGAAAAACACAATTCAGAGGAAAAAAAAAATCTTTTTTAGGCATCACTTTTTCCAAAATCCAATAAAAGACCAATTCCCAGATAATTCCCTTATAGGCTACTCCCTTCATTAGCTCAGAAGTGTTGGGACTATTCTTCTTCTAAACCGAGTCCTCTCTCTCACCTCATTTCTCCCCAGAGTCTCATAGCCTCAGCTTCCTATGCCTTATCCTGGCCCCATTATATAAAGCTATACAATAAATTATATAATATTATCATAATTCATCTAGAGCCACTGCTTTACTGACCTTCAAAATAGCCATTTACAATATTATTTTTATTAAAAACAGTATAGCCATTGTTGAAAGAAAAACTTTAGACAAATTAAATTTAACAAAGTTTATTTGAGCAAAGAATAATTCATGAACCAGGCAGCACTCAGAACCAGAAGAGGTTCGGAGAACTCCCGTCTGCAACATGACAGTGAGTATTTATAGACAGAGTAAGGAAGTAAAGTACAAAAATAACTTTATTGGTTACAACTACGCATTTGCCTTATTTGGAAATGGTCTGATTAGTTGGCTGCCTGTGATTGGCTGGAGCTTGGATGCTTGTGATTGGCTGGAGCTTGGATGCTCATGATTGGCCAAGACTTGGCTGTTTGTTATACTCCTGAGTTAGGCTTTCAGTTTATGTACCTACTAAGTTAGCTTGCAGTTTGTAATGTAGGAACTCAAAGGGAGCCTCATGCTAATGGCCTCCTGCTTGTGTAATTTATCATTATTTTGTCTCAGCCTCTCCCTTCATGAGTAGACTTTGTGCCTTAATTTTACACAAAGAAAGGCCCTCTAAACTGCCCCCACTAAATAAAAAGACAAGTCTTCACAAAAATGTCAGTTATTGCCACCCCACAAAGCACAAACTATCCAATCTATCGGCAATACTGCTCATCCAGTATGGCCCTGACTTTGGTTACTTACCTTTCTGTACATTAGAGAAATATCTAACCCACTGCCAAAGCGTTATGCACCAGTTCACTTCCTTTGCCCTGGCCCTCACCATTTCTCTGCTTTTTTGTTTTGTCGTATCACTTATTGTCATCTGATGTCCTTATTTATCACAGACCCCTCCCCACTAGCTTGTAAATGCTTCTATGATGGGTGTTATGGAGAGAGTTGTGTTCCTACAGAAATTTGTATGTTGGAGTCCTAACCCTCAGTATCTCAGAATGGGACGGCTTGATATAAGCACACACAGAAGGAAGATGCTGTGACGGCTCAGAGAGGAGGTGGCCATCTACTACCCAAGGAAAAGGGCCTGGAACAGTCCTTTCCTCTCAATCTTCAAAAAGAACCATGAGGCTGACATCTTGATCTCAGACTTGAGAACTGGGAGATAATACATTTCTCTTTTAAGCCACCCATCATTGGCACTTTATTACAGCAGCCTTAGCAAACTAATACACAAGAGATTTTTGTTTTGTTTATTTCAGCATCCTCATGGTTTGGAAAAAAAGAAATAAGGAAAAAAGAAAATAAGTAAAAAGAAAATAATAAAGATGAGATAGAAATCAATGAAATTTAGTAAGATTAAATACCAGTAAATGTTTATTATAACAGCTAAAACAAGTCAAATTTATGGCAAGACTCATGAAGAATAAAAGAGAGAAAAAAATCAGAGAGGCTATGAATGATGGGATGATAACAGCATGCTGCTAAATTTGCTTTGGAGTCTTCATTGCTGGCTACTATGTTAATTCATATGGACTTAATGACACAGGAAAATAATTTACAAGATTTTAAAAATTCAAACACTAAATGCAAACATTTATGTAAAAGATGAAAGAATACAGTCCTCAAAGAGTTTTTTCTTGCAGAGTAACATTTTGAATAATTTTTTCAAGTTTTCTGCAATAACTATGAATTTATCTTAAGATAAGGAAAAATTCATAAAATGTACTTTTAAAAATAAACACATAAAATGCAGAGAAAGAGATTCTGCAAAATCAGAGTGCAGAAGTAGATTAAAACATCCTTTCCACAAAATATTTATGAGGTCATGTGATACGTAAATAACTTTATTGCATTAAAAAATTTGGACATCAACAAATCATTATCACAAAAGCAAATGCAAGACTTAGAAAGTCTGCAAAGTATTGAACACACAGGTGGCCGTGTACTGTACTTTTTGACTTAACTGGAAATTATTTTTCAGGAACGTAGTATTGAAGAAAAGTTAATAACATTTAACGTGTGAGAATATTTACTATTTCTAACCAAAATTGTTCTGTTTCTATAAAAAAGTTATATATTTTAGTCAATTCCTTAGAATTAGCTTTTCTCTAATACCATCTATTGAGTTAAAAAGATAAGTGAGAAATATTCCACTTAAATTACCCCCAAAAAGGCCTGGTGACTATATACTCAGTGAGAGAGAATGATGTCACAAAAAACTACATTTTATTTCCAAATGCCTGGCAGTCTTCAACATCATTCAAATACAAAATGGCTTGATTACCATATACTGTGAATAAATATCAGTACTGAAAGAAAAAGATATAATAGGAAGCTGCAATGATAAAACATCAAATAGGTCTGAAAGACTCAATGAGTAAATGAAACTTAGTAAGGAAGACATATTTGCTCAATTGACATTAAAACACCTTCCATATGAGAATAACAATGTCCTTCAAATGCTTTCTAAACGAGATTTTTGTCACCACTCTCAAGCTTGGCTGAAGAAACTAAAGTCATGAGGTCACATGAGATCAAACAAGATGAAAAGTTAAATTAATTATTTTATGAATTAAATCAATGAAGACAAGCAAACTGGTAGATATGTTGTCTTCTGTTTTCACCAGTTGTAGGTTCTTAAGAATTTAGGTTATGGTCTGACATGTTTTATGAATTAATTTTTTATTATATATCAATCATCATTAGATATCATCACAAGTTCCCTTCCTCTCTCTCCCCATGTTCTCATGTCCTTTCTATTTTTTGAAAGCCCTAAACACTGACACGTTATTTATCTGAGTATTTCACTGTCATCCCCCACTAGAATATAAGTTCTATGTAAGAATGAAGGTTGGAATAGAAGTATGTGTAACTATTGGAAAAATGTTATTGATTAAAGATATGGTTTATGACTTCATGTGTTTAAAGTTAGTGCCTAAATCCAATAGAGTAGAGGAATTTTAGAACTGATTAGAATTACTGTGGAATCACCACATTTGACAAGTGCCATTAAAGAGACAAAGACACTCCTCTCATTTTCTCCTCACTCCTCCCCTCCCCACAGACTCTCCTTATATTTTAACTTTTGAATACATTCTCTTATGGTACAGAGGAATACATTTTTATGGAGGCAACTCTATCAATCATTTCTGGTATGGGTTGTTGAGTATGAATCTTGCTTGATAATACCATCAGAAGTTATAAACATATTTTCCTGCACTTTCTCCCAATTATTTACTAGTTTTGTTCTTTATTGAGACCTGGTTTTTGTTTTTGTTTGGAGGCGGAGTCTCCCTCTGCCACCCAGGCTGGAGTGCAGTGGCGCCATCTGGGCTCACTGCAACCTCTGCCTCCCGGGTTCAAGCAATTCTCCTGCCTCTGCCTTAATTGTAGCGCAAAACAAGAGCCTAGTTCAATTTTTTTTCAATGGATAGTCAATCTTTCTGATACCATGTATTGTGCTTGGGAAGAGGAAAACTAGAAATATTAGAGAAAAGCACTAGTCAATATCACATACCTTTAATCAAATTAGTAAAATTTTCCACCTGATTTTAGAAGGAAAAATTTCCTGCTGATTTTTGCTGGAATGGACATGAATTCTGTCAACTGAGTTCTCTGTGTGTCTCAAAAGAATCATTTGTTTTTTACTCCTTTAATTGGAACAAATCCTATCCTTAGTTAGGGGTAATATATTGTTTTTAATTAACTGATGGATTTGAGGTGCTAACATTTTATTAGAATTGTTGTACATATTGGCACTTTCTGATACCTGCTATTCCATTGCATCGATGTGTTATATTTTGTTTAGCCAGCTTCCTATTAATAGACATTTACATTCTTCCAAAATTTTTCTCATGCAAATAATATTACAATGCTGCTGTAACTTTGTATATATGTCATTTTGTGTATGTGCCCATATACCTGTAAGAAAAATTCCCAGACATGAGATACCTAACTCAAAAAGTCAGTTTACCAGATATTGCTCAATTTGCCACCATAAAATTTTTTACCAATTTACGCTCCTAGTGGAAATGTATGAGAGTGGCTGTTTTCCCAGATTTCTCATAAGAGTGCCCTTAACTGAAAACTCCATCTCCTTAGCTCAGCGAGGCTGCCGGGCTCAGTCTGTGCCCTCCTTTCGCCCCAGTGGTCTAGAAACTATCTCCAGGCAGAGTGGGACAATTGTCCGGCTCACCTCATTTATTTTCCTTCTCCGAGGGATCACAGTCCTGTGCTGTCCAATATCTGATGTCAGAAAGCCACTGTTTGAAATATTTGGTCCAGTTTTCTAGTTGTTGATGGTGGGACATTAAGTCTATGGCTGCTACTCCATCAGAGGGTGTTAGGAAAACTTCTCTTTCTACTTTTTGCTCTCACTCTTTCTGTACATAAAAATGGAGCCGGGCTGGGCATGATGGCTCACACCTTTAATCTTAGCAATTTGGGAGGCTGAGGCAGGTGGATTGCCTGATCTCAGGAGTTCAAGACCAGCCTGGGCAACATGGTGAAACCCTGTCTCTACTAAAAGTACAAAACATTAGCTGGGTGTGGTGGTGCGTGCCTATAATCCCAGCTACTCTAGAGACCGAGGCAGGAGAGTCACTTGAACCCGGGAGACAGAGGTTGTAGTCGGCCTGGATTGCAGCGCTGCACTCCAGCCTGGGTGACAGGCAAGACTCTGTATCAAAAAAAAAAAAAAAGAGTTGGATTTAATTTTGTAATTCAACCAGAAACTCTTTTTTTATAGGTAAGTTAAGCTGCTTTACAGTGATTGATATGACGGATATGTGTGATCTCAGTGCTGTCATATTATTTTATATTATGCTTACTTTAATAAAGTCATTCACTATTCACCTTAATAAAAAATCTCATTAAAAAGTGGGAAAAGGACATGAACAGACACTTCTCAAAAGAAGACATTTATGTGGCCAACAAACATATGAACAAAAGCTCAGCATCGCTGATAATTGGAGAAATGCAAATCAAAACCACAATGTGATACTGTCTCATGCCCATCGGAAGGGCTATTACTAAAAGTCAAGAAACAATAGATGCTGGCAAGGCTGTGGAGAAATAAGAATGCTTTTACACTGCTGGTGGGAATGTAAATTAGTTCAACTATTGTGGAAGACAGTGTGGTGAGTCCTCAAAGACCTAGGGGAGAAATGCCATTTGAACCAGCAATCCCATTACTGGGCATATACCCAAAGAAATATAACTCATTCTATTATAAAGGTAACATGTACATCTACGTTGGTTACAGAATTATTCACAATAGCAAAGACATGAAATCAAACGTCCATCAATGATAGACTGAATAAAGAAAATGTGGTACGTAGACACCATGGAATACTAGGTGGGCATAAAACAGAAGAAGGTTATGTCCTTTGCAGTGACATGGATGGAGCTGGAAGCCATTATGCTCAGCAAACTAATATGGGAACAGAAAACCAAACACCATATCTCTCACTTATAAGTGGGAGCTGAACAATGAGAACACATGGACACAGGGAGGAGAACAGTACACACCGGGGCCTGTCGGGGGTCTCGGGGGTGGAAGGAGGGAGAGCATCAGGATAAATAGCTAATGCATGCTGGGCTTAATACCTAGGTGATGGGTTGATAGGTGCAGCAAACCACTCTGGCACACATTTACCTATGTAACAAACCTGCACATCTCGAACACGTATCCCAGAACTTAAAATAAAATACCGTGTATTTCAATATTTAAAATTTCATGTTGTCCTAATGTAACAACAACAACAACAAAAAACCTCCAGATGATACTGTTAACTATGTCGCTTATTTAATCTGACCAAAAATGAAGTTTTAAAATGGGGACAACATAGATTGACATTTTTACTTGCACTAGCAAGACTTTTTGAGAGTCCAACTCCTAAGTCTGGAATGTAGGTACCCGCAGATCCCAGAACAGGAGCCCATTGAGAACGTAGAATGAATTTTTTAAAGCACGTAACAACACCCTTTGGAAAAATTTTAGGTCCACATCTCTGGTCTCCGCATTGCAAAAGACTTTTCTTTCCCTGGAAGCAACTTCCTTTTATTTGCATGATTCTTTTGAGAGACTTTCTTGCTTTAATTGACTAATTAAGTTAAAGGCCACAGTATAGTTCTGGAAGTACTTTCCTTCTAAAAACAGCACTTTGGCCTTTAAGTGTTCCAAAGAATGGCCTCCTTCACCACAAGTGCCATAGGGCTTGGCACCTCTGGCCACATGCATAGGGTTTCTTTGAGTCTAAAAGAGGAGAGGGAGATAGAAAGCCAACATCTTGCAGGCTTTCCTGCCTCTCAACTTACTCATTTCCAACGAATGCCTTAGTGACTGGCTGCTAAGTGGGCGAATCCTAGCAAACCACACTCCGCTATGAGTGGAAACAGTTCAAAAGTTTCAGTCACTCGTTCCAACCAGTGGATCGCCTTTTCCAGTAAACATGGCCCAAAGGCGTTTATATGAAGTTGTAGGTGGACTTGACCTTAGTCAGGCTCAGAGGATAAGGCAGTCTTCCAAGAATTCTAAAACTCAATGCTTCACATCCAGTTAGAAAGAACACGTAAACAGCTGTACAAAGGCCACGCGGTGCTCTCCCAGCTGAAAACCCTTAAAAACAGCAAACTAAGTAAATGGCTGTGGTATTTATTTATGCTGTTTATCGCTTCGGTAAAATGTGGACTGGAATAGTAGCCTGGGAGATTATCTTGTGACGATGATGCAATTGTAGCCCAGGGCTGCACAGCTGATAAGGGGACTTGCAATGTCCTCCTGGAGATGAGGGGTTTTGAGATTGCAGAAGCCGGTCCGTTCTGATCGCTGGTGCCTACTGTACCATGAAAGACCCCTCACCCACTATCGCTGATGCATGGCAACTCTCTGATCATGCCTTTTCTTGCTTAAGACCACTGTTTAAATGTTTTGATGGGTATGACCTTTGAGGACAGTAAGTAAGGTCTTTCTCATGATGTGGGTGGTACTCGTTCAGGAAAGCTGCAGAGGCCACAGGACAGAAACTGAAGCCAGGAATTCATGGCCAAAGCATCCATGAGCTCTCTCTGGCTGCTATGGCTAGCATATCGCTGAACACCTCTTTTTTTGCTCTCCTTGACCCTGTTGGAAAAGCAAACTCACAATCGCTTTCTTCCAAGAAGGATTGAACAGAAACTTATCTTTAAATCTTTGATGGTAAAACTAAGCAATAAAAGATTTATCCAAGCCATTATTGCAAATGCTTGACTCTATTTTTCATTGTTTTCTGATTCTTTCCCTACCAGCAGCGAAAAATTATGACAGCTCCTCTCATACCTCTCTCTTCTTTTCCATTTTCATTGCCATTAACCTTACTCAGAACTTCACTATCTATTGCCTAAAATCCTTGCAGTAGTTAAGTCAATTTTCCTTCCAATTCATGCTAAACACCACGGCAGGATTAATTTTCCTAAAACATACTATTGATCTAAATTAAAAAAAAAAACAACCAATGGGTAGATAGATGTCTGTTCCTTATCAGATTGAGTGATGTCTGTTCCCTGTTAAATTGAGTGAGATGCCTTTGTTGTATACTAAACACTTCAATGCATTAACCCTCCCAGCCCTAACTTTTTATATATCCATTATTCTTTCTTCCATATTTCAGCCTTAACTCCAATTTTGTGGAGATGCCTGTGCTTTGGGTTCAGCGTAGATTAGATCATCAGGTTTTAGAAAACAACTGAGGACTTTAAGCAAGAGAATGATGTGGTCATAGAAATGTTTTGGGTGGGCCTGGGTTATGGCTTTAGAGGTGACTGAGCAGGGCGAAAGCCACTGTCTGTGTCTGGGCAAGCGAGGATGAGGGCTTACGCTAGACAGCAGAAGGAGGCATGCAGAAGAAAGAATTCAGGTACCCAAAGAAAGAATTTCCACAAAGAACAAAATTTGATAAAGTAGAATGAGTTAAAAATAAGAGAAAAAGACAGCTTCCAGATTCCACATTCAATCTGAGCTATCTTTTAAGACTGTTTCTGTAGCAGGCCTTATAAATGAGGCATCATGTGCTAAGCCAACGACCTTCAGTTTAAAATGGCTTGTGTATTATTTCATTTCAAACAGCACTCAGATGAACATGACTCATTTTTCCACTAATTCCCCCCCTCCCCCGCAACATTTATCGTCTTTTAAACCACAGGCTATCAAATAATCTGATTGTCTTCCTCAGAATATTTTTAGTATCTCTGTCAGTATACGGAAAATCATCAGCATGGTGGGTTTGCAGTTAGCCGTGACTCGAATTGCTATGTACTTTCTGATTGTGAAGCACAGACAAAAATATATTCATTGTGAGGTCATTTAAAGCAACACTTCAACACACAATTTCTTAAAACAGACACAGAATGATCTGCGAGATCATTAGGAACACTAAACATGGTATAGCTATGCCATGTTACATGTTTAGCAGTGCTGGCTGTATAGCCCGTGCCGAACGAACATTTGTTTACATTTTTTCAAATGTGTTTCCTTCAAATTCTAAGATATTCAACATTGTAAAGTTGAAAATACAATAGCACCGTTTGAGAAAAACAGGTGTAACAGTCACCACTTCCACCCCAGAAAGAGCAATGGATAAAGCACTTTCTAACTTGTTTAGACCATTGCTTTATTTATAAAAATACGTGTGAGTAGTTAGTTGGTTGTTAAATTCTTTGAAACCTTTATTTAGAAAAAAAATGACATAAAACCATTTCTACTTGTTGGGAAACAGAAGGGTTAGGAAAATGTTAGGCTGTGACTTGCTCCTTGAGTGAATGTGGTTCTCATTAGTTCACAGGAATCAGAAAGTAAAGAATACCAGAGGCCAGGAACGCTGCAGTGAAAATGCTAAATATCTGATGAAATGTGTCTTACAAATTAAATCTCAGACCCTTTTCAGAGCACTTAATACACTCTCAAGGGTGAAATGCGTTTGTTTTTAGCAAAGTAGATTAGCTTACATCTTGTGATGGGAAAAGTCTATGTAATGCCTCATGTCCTTTAGCTTTCATTTCGGAGCAGTTCGTTTGAGTTGTATCTTTTGGCCATAGTTGTGGATCTCAACTTTCTACCCTGTCTGAGTGTTAAATCGTTTTCTGTCTGCTGTCAAGCTGTCTCTTTTGGTTCCCATGCCCCCTCCTCTTTTTGTAACGTCCTTTCTTATTTCTAAGGTCAGGTGGAATTCAGCTTTAGTTTTCTTTCTTTGTCAACCACTTCAAAATCTAACATTGCTTCATGTACCTGACTGCCAAATATGGCCGGTTTTAATCAGAAAATAAATTACTGGACTATAAACATCTGTACAAATCTTGTACAAACCGCATGTTCAGTGGGCCTGGGTCTTTTAGAGCACAAAGAAGGTGGAATAGGCATTTGGGCAAGAGACACGTTTTGAATAATAACTATTCTCAGTAGTTGAATGATTTGGAAGACGAGTCAACATGAACCAACTCCATTGTCTATGCCATCTTTTACGATACTTCTATGCTTTCAAAAACCTGGAGTGAGGTACCATACCCAAGCCAACAGGCTTCCTCCATCAACCCTCCTAGATTAATTTCCCCACTCAGCCAGAGCCACCAGGCCTTCTTTTATTCTTTCTCATGGCAAATGGTCCAACAGATGTTTCCTAGAGGTCTGTGGTGGCAGAGAGATTGATTTCTTGGCTTTCTGGGGTGTTAACATAGTATCTTGAAAATCATGTCATGTGGATTACAGCCCTTATGCTTGTCTAAAAGAAACTTTACACTTGTTTGGAAGAGGATACACGTCTATATGGAATTTCTTTGGCAATGGCCTTTATTTCTGCTTCCAAATCAAGGAGGGCAACTTCAAATACCAGAAGACAGCTTCAGCATGATTCAGAACCCCAAGCGCAAGATCTCCATCACAAAGCAATGTCATGTAGCTCATCACAAATAGGTACTATAATGAATTCTGGCAGGCATGCTATTATTGTCTCCTCATGAAAAGTATGACAGTTTATCAAGAGTGTTTTGAATTCTAATCCTGTTCTCCAATCAGCTTACCTAGCTTCCACACATTGGTAATACTACTTAACACGGACATAGCAATTTATTCTATACCAGGCACACTTAAAAACACTTTACATATATCGATTAATTTAATTTATTTCTCATCACCACCCTATGATGTAAATATTGTTACGATTTCATGTTAAAGACAGAGAACTGATGCACAGAGGAGTTAAGTAACTTGCCCCATACCCAATAGCTAGTAAGTGTTGGAGTCAGGATTTGAACCCGTTAGTCTCAATCTAAGACGTAACTACTTCATTCCCTTCTTTAGCCTCATTCAACATTGAAAAGTCATTAGTGCAAAATCATTTAAAAACAGTTACAGAATTAATTCCAACAAAACAATCGTGATTTTTACTTCATTCACTCACGGTTGTTAAGCAGTGAAGTCAAATTGAGATGTTTTTGCTAAGCCAATCTATGGGAAAAAATGTTACAGAGTGGGACTCTGAGGAGCATACGAGCAGAACCCGACAGGCCATTTGGGTGGCTATTGCAACAGAGATAAGAGTTGTAAGGGCCTGGAATTGGGCAACAGGACTGTAGTGGGAAAATTCATAATACAGTCAGGAGTTACAACCAACATTTGGTATTTCATCTCTGCTTCACCACTTACCAGCCTGGGGTCCCTGGGAAAGCTACTCAGCTTCTTCGCGCCTCAACATCTTTATCTGTGAAATGGTAATGAGCCATATCTACCTCACATAAGGATTTTGAGAATTAAATGAATTAGCATATGTAGAACACTTAGAACAGTGGCTGACATGTTGTCATCTCTCTGTGACTGAATATAATTACAACGACTATTATTAGGTAGATATGGGCATGAAAGATAAAATTACTCCCAGTTTCTAACTTGAGTGACTCTGAAAATAATGGCATCATTCACTGAAAATAAGAATAGATTAAAAAAAAAAGAGGCAGGAAGAAACATTAACCATATAGTAGAAAAGATGCCTGATTGATGGAACAAGATCCTAGAAGAAACCAGAGAGAATAGGATCAAGAGGAGGAGAGCTTGGTCTTGAGATGACAAGGGCTAAATGAATTAACAATGGATGCAGCTATAACTACCTTTGCTTCAGAGAAAGGGGAGCTTGGGAACTGTTCATGTCAGCAGGCCTCAGTTCCCTGGATGAATGTTCCTGAATGAGATGTAATGAATGGCAAGAATGCAAGAGAGTTAAAGGAGAAAGCATTCAATCCCCAACTGTACTCAGTCGAGAAGAAAGAAAGTGAATGAGGCTCAGTGTATACTCACAGACTGATAGAGCAGGGATAATTGAGCAATAAAGGAACTGAAGGACTCCAAGTGACAGTGAGCAGGTATAACTTAAAATATGAGAAAGAAAGGAGGACATGCAGTAGTCATGGGAGAGTTTACATTTTTTGTGTTATTGAGTCAGAGTAGGAAGTCAACATACGCTGAAGGTCAATAGACCTGACAATGTCAAAAATCCTTGAGGCTGAAATGTTGGTTGGATTGGCCTCATGTGTATTGAAATTGTTCCATCTGAAAGCACAAGGGTTGTAGAGAATGACTGTGAGCTGGGTACTAACGTCATCAGTACTTTCAGGAGAATGATCACATTGTGGATGGTTTTGTCACAATAAGGGTTAAAGGTGAGAACGTTGGGTGGCAGGGACTAAGAAGGAAAGAGTTCAGCAAAAAGACACAAGAAAACATTTCTATAAGTGGCATTGAATAGTCCAAGACCAATCCCTCTTCTAGGCTTTCAGTAGACCAGAAACACCTTCCTTTCAGAGAGTAACAAGAAAGAGAAAAAAAATCAGTATAGACCCAGGACATCTTTAAGAGTTGGAGGGAAAATCTGGGAAAGGTTGGTGGCATAAGGGAAGAATTTATAGCACCTCTGAAAGGGAGTTTTTGACTAAATAGGTGATGGATAAAAAATCAGGAAGAGTGGAAAGGGGAGATGAAAAGAATCAAAGCAGTGTGAGGAAAATGTAGTTGAATATTGAGTAGGGCACGAGGGAGCAGAGGGAGTACCATAGAGAAGAGTCAGAGAGTGCACGTCATGTTCAAAAGCTTCCAGGGCTGCATCTGGTCCCAGCATGGAGAACGAGGTCAGAGCAGCAGGAGAACACTATATGTCTACGGAGCTCATTAATTAATCTGAATATCTAGATTGCTTGCAGCTGAGTAGATAGGCAAAGCAAGCACATGAGACAGATTACAGGTGAGTCTCACCTATAATCAAAATACAACAGCTCTTCATTAAACAAAAAAGAGAATCTGAGGCCCAGTTATCAAGTGTGTTCAAATACACCGTAGCATTATTAAAAACCAATTAGATTAATTTTGCAGCTCATTGCCAACATCTGGTATCCACATTCTAATGTGGTGTCAAGAAGCCTTGGAATATTGGAGTAGAAGTAATGGTGAAGCAATTTAAGTTATTGGACTTGGATTCAGAACCTGAACAAGTCAACTGGAGATAATGGAAATTGATAATAAAACCTTGGTGGAAAAGAAACAAGAAATTCATTACTTCGCCTTTTCAAATAGTTTGCATGGACACTGTTTATTTTTCCACCTAATTTTCCATTTGGCATGTTCTAATGCATAAATTAGAAATTAGCCTGTTATTAATTACTGTTTTAATTGGAAAAATACTCTGGCTTTGCAACTTCTTAGAATGAAAAAAATAATAAATACTCATGGTTTTTGATGATGTTTAAATGTTAAACTTCTAGTCTCATCTTTTTATCAGCAAACAATACCTAAACTGGCACTTTTCTTCTGGGAAAACTTTTTCACAGCTCAAAAACACTCACTCTATGTGAATAAAAAAATTTTTGAATTAGTCATAAAGTTAAAACTTCATACCTCAAATTCCACTCTAGCCATATTGAAATATATTTATAATCATTTTTATACAATTCAAGGT
The DNA here is from genome assembly GCA_963573385.1 of Cacajao melanocephalus. NCBI lineage: Eukaryota > Metazoa > Chordata > Mammalia > Primates > Pitheciidae > Cacajao > Cacajao melanocephalus. The sequence goes on from CAUYLG010016584.1 coordinate 29,173, forward strand.
AGAGCTACCATTTTTTTCATGAAAGTCTTCTCAGTAGTATAATAGTCATCGTATCATGAGAATTGAGAATGAGAAATAACTATGCCTAGAATTGGGGCTTAAATGAAACAACTTTTTACAGGATTAAAATGCAATATGTTAAGGGAAATGAACAAACAGGAAAGAGGCTAGGGAATTTATAGTTGGCTGCCATGATCAGAAAAGGGATCTGGTAACATTTTTTCTTTGCTTTTACCACTAAATCCCTGAGAGAAGTATTTGATTCTTTGGATTTGTAGACATGATCTCAATTTTAAACTATTCTAGAACCCGTTCTGCTGATCATAAACTACAGGGACAAGCAGAATTCATGTTTACCTAGGAATAGGAGAATTTATCTTCAAATTATTGTGGGATTGAGAAATGGTGATTTTTTTCCACTCTGTGACCCTGTGCAGTATTTTGTGGGCCACCAGAGATGAAACAAAATAAATTGTATCTTTTCCCCAATGTCTTAAGACTATTACTACCTTCCTTTAATCTTTAAAGGGAGAGAGGACAAAGGTAACCAGCTATACACAATACACACACACTTCAAGCAAACAAAATCATTTTTTAAATTTTTATCATTTAAATGTCATAAAGTTAACTGGGAGCCCTGATGTGAAAATAACAAAACAACACCGTACTACCTTTACTCCTTTGTCTGATAGGCAACAGGATCATTGTCTAAAATGAAAAATTTTCACTGGAATTTGGTATGGGGATGGAGGGAAGCAGCAGAATTTTTAATTTAAAAGTATATTGGAAAGTTTTAGGTCAAAGATTGACCCAAATTGTTTTATTACATGTGAAGGATAAATACGGTTTTAGAAACGATTGCGCTAGATTCCAAGTGACATTTTGAAATATGGATATAATGAGGAAAAAGTAGATCTCTCTCACCAAAAGATAATTTTGATACATAAACAAGAGTTTGTCTGCTATTATCAACTTTCTCCACAACACTTGAGTCCAATTTCCCAGTTTACTGAATGTTCCCCTCTCTGATTTGCTCTCAGTTGAGCTCACCATTTCTTTGCTTTCCCAGGCACCATATTCTTGTCTTCCTGGACGCCTCTCTCCCAGGCCTTCCCTCCTAGCTTAGCAAACACGTATATAACCGGTCATTTGTTTTAAATACTTGTTTTTTTGTAGTCCCCCATTTCCCCATACTGGTATTCTCAAAAGTGAATTTCCATTCATCTCACCATACCCATGTTTTTAAGAGTACCAGTATCCTAGTAATAGGAAAAATAAATTTCTAAAAATTATGTGCATTATATAGGAATATTCTAGATTTTTTTGAGACAGAGCCCACTCTGTCACCCAGGCTGGGAGTGCAGTGTCATGATCTTGGCTCACTGCAACCTCCACCTCGCAGGTTCAAGTGCTTCCCCTGCCTCAGCCTCCCAAATAGCTGGGATTACAGGCGTGTGCCACCATGCCCAGCTAATTTTTGTATTTTTAGTAGAGATGAGGTTTTACTATGTTAACCAGGCTCATCTTGAACACCTGACCTCAGGTGATCTGCCCACTTTGGCCTCCCAAAGTGCTGAGATTACAGGTGTGGGCCACCACAGCCAACCTATTCTAGATTCAAATACACTCAAAATGTTTGTAGGATTGTAGTCCCTCCAACTGTCATTCCTTCTCAAAATGTGTGGGCTTTGTGCCCACTGAGTCACCATCACTCCAGACCAAGCAATCTCACACTGAAGATGCTAAGTCTTTTTCAACCTCAAGGCAAATGAAACACATCCTTTGGCCACTGTTCTGCATCCAGCAACCTCCAAGAGATCATTAGCACAAAATTCATAAGAGTTTGCACCCCTCTTCATTAGTCCATTCTGTAATGTCCTCCACTTCCTGACTCATGACCCAGACCTCCAGTTTTCACTTCCCAAACACCTTCAATCCAGCTTTGGGAAGTGCCGTTGAAGAAGCAATGATCTACCATCTATATGCACCCTCGCCTTGGAGATTTCCTTGATCTCCTTGAGTTAACTTCAGCCTTTCACTGAGGAAACCATTTCTCTGTACCTCTCCCCTAGCACATTAGTTTATTCTCCCACAACTCAGTATTCTAAGAAGAGAAAGTCAAACAGGTATTCTTTTTGCCTCTCACTGATGCGTCCAACTGTTTTCCGACTAATCACCATCTTTGAGTATTTGTACCACTTTACTCTACCACTCTCCTTCCCCTCCTTACAAATGATACCTATCAAACTCTGAGCCTTTCCTTTCCTTCATCTGAGACATTGGGAAGTGTCTCATAGCCTTACTTTCCATCCCAAATCTTGCTATTATGCTGTGTGAGATTACAGTATCCCCTTCATAGTTCATCAAACATTTCTTTCATGGATGATGAATCTTTATCATTTTCACTAGATTAGTTTGCTACTCTACTATGAGACTTCTTTAAATATAGTATAGTCATCCAGAATTGAATAAAGTAATATAATAGTTTAGTTGAAAGTATAGATTATGTAGGAAGAGAGACTGGCTTGGAATCCTGACATAACCATGATTACTTGTTATAATTTGGAAAAATTACCTAACCATCTTCATTTTTTCCACTTCTAAATTGGAGAGGATGTTACCTATCTAAAATGAGTGATGGATGATTGAATGAGATAATACATAAAACTTCTTGACATGTCATTCATTCATTCATTCACTTCTTCTCTACCCCCCAATTTGTTGAATACCGAGTATATATTGCACTGGGCTGAAGAAAACCCCTAGGCAGCAAATAATCTGCAGGCCCTTTGCTAAAAAGCTTATTGAATAACATGTATATTCATTAATCACATAATCACTTTAGGAAATGTACAGTTAAAAACTACTTAAGGACTCTAAAGAAAAGGAAAGATAGGCTTAGTAGGCAGATAGCAAGAAAGCCAACCTAGACTGATTATTCAAAAGGTCATTACCAAACAGAAGACATCTGAGCCAGGATCTGGAGACACAACAGGCACTAAGTAGGTAAAGAACTTTACTTTTTTGTTTGTTTGTTTTTAAAATGATTTAACTTTTTAGAGCAGATTTAGGTAAACAGAAACATTGAGAGAAGGTACAGATATTTCCCATATACTTCCTACCCCTATACATGTACAGCCTTTCCCATTATTGACTTCCTCCATCGGAGTTGTACATTTGTTACAATTGATGTAACAAGCATCATTGACACATTATAATCACCAAAGTCCATAGTTTACATTGTTTCACTCTTGGTGGTGCATATTCTATGTATGAGTTTGGACAAATGGGTAATGACATGAACCTATCAGTATAGTATCCTACAGAGTACTTTCACTGCCCTAAAAATTTCCTGTGTTCTGCCTATTCATCCTTCTCCCCCAACTCTTAAACCCTCACAGCCACTAATCTTTTTACTGTCTCCATAGTTTGGGCTTTTCCAGAATGCCATTATAGTTGAATCATACAGTATATAGCTTCTACAAACTGGATTCTTTCACTTAGTAATATGCATTCAAATTTCCTTCATGTCTGTTCATGGTTTGATGGCTCATTTCTTTTTAGGGCTGAATGATATGCCATTGTTTAGATGTAGACACCTAACTAAAGGGCATCTGGTGGCTTCCAAGTTTTTGGCAATTATGATTAAAGCTGCTATAAATACTCATGTGTGAGTTTTTGCATGTACAAAGGCTTTCAACCTTTTGGGTAAATATCAGGAGCACAGTTGCTGAATCCTATGGTAAAGAATATGTTTCATTTTGTAACAAACTAACAAACTGTCTTCTAAAGTTACTTTATCATTTTGCATTTCTTTCAGCAATGAAGGGAGTTCCTGTTACTTCACATCAACAGTACTTGTCATTGTCAATGTTCTGAATTTTGACCATTCTAATAGGTATCCTATTGTTTTTGTTTGTCTTTCCCTGATGACATATGATATGGAACATCTTTTCATATGCTTATTTGCCAACTGTATATCTTCTTTTGTAATGGGTCTTTTAAGGTCTCTGGTTCAAGTTTTAATTAATTGTTTTCGAATTGCTAAGTTTAACAGTTCTTTGTACGTTTTGGGTAATAGTCCCTTATCAAATATGTCATTTGCAAATATTGTTTTCTGGTCCATGACTTGTTTTTTCATTCTCTTGATACTGTCTTTTGCAAGTCAGAAATTTTTAATTTCAGTAAATTCCATATTATCAATTACTTATCTCATGGAGTGTGCCTCTGGTGTTGTACTGAAAAAGTCATCATCATACACAAGGGTATCTGGGTTTTCTCCTAAGTCACCTTCTAGAAGTGTTTTTTTTTGTTCTGTTTTGTTTTTTGAGATGGAGTCTTGCTTTGTCTCCCAGGCTGGAGTGCAATGGCATGATCTTGGCTCACTGCTGACCTTGTGATCCACCTACCTCAACCTCCCAAAGTGCTGGGATTACAGGCATGAGCTACCACACCCAGCCTCAGAAGGTTTACAGTTTTGTGTTTTACATTTAGGTCTATGGTTCATTTTTAGTTAATAGTTGTAAACAGTGTAAGGTCCGTGGCTAGATTTTTGTATAGGGATGTCCAGTTGTTTCAGCACACCATTTGTTGAAAAGACTATCTTTGTTCCATTGTATTTTTTGCCTTTACTCTTTTATCAAAAATCAGTTAACTGTATTTATGCAGCTGTACTTATGGGATCTCTGTTTTGTTCCATTCATCTATTGGTCTGTCCTTTTGACTATACCACATTGTCTTGATTATTGTAGCTTTATAGTTAAGTCTTGAGGTTAAGTAATGCCAGTCTTCCAACTTTGTTTTTATACTTTAACACTGTACTGGCTATTCTGGGTCTTTGCCTCTTAATACAAACTATAGAATCAGATTTTCAATATCCACAAACTATTTGTTTAGGATATTTGTTGGGATGCCATTGAGTCTACTGATGAGGTTGGAAAGAACTGTTATCTTGACAATATTGAGTCTTCCTACTCCTGACCATGGAATATCTCTTTATTTTTTAACTTATTTGATTTCCTTTATCAGAGTTTTGTAGTTTTCCTCATATATATCTTATTTTTTTTATACTTCTGTGTGTAATCTTATTTTTTAATGTATTTTGTTAACAATTGACTTTTGTATATTAACATTGTATTCTGCAGCCTTAGTATATAGTTTATTGGTTCCAAAAGGTTTTTTTGGTTTCTTCTTTTATATTTTCTACATACATAATCACATTATATGTCAGCAAACCCAATTTTAATTATTTCTTCCCAATCTGTATACCTTTTATTTCTATTTCTTGTTATATTGAATTACATAGAATTTTCAGTATGATGTCAAAAAGGAGTCATGAGAGGGGACATCTTTGCCTTTTTCCCGATCTTAGTCGGAAAGTTTTGAGTTTCTCACCATTACATATGGTGTTAGCTGTAAGTTTTTTTGTAGATATTCTTTATCCAATTGAGAAAGTTCTCAATGATTCCTGATTTTCTGAGAGTTTTTGTCATGAATGGATACTTGATTTTGTCATTGTTAATTTTATTGATATTATTAATTTTTTAATCCTATTGATGTGATTGATTACATTAGCTAATTTTGAATGTTGAACCAGCCTTGTAAACCTGGGACAAACCCAACTTGGTCACAGTAGATAAATCCTTTTATACATTTTTGGATCAAATTTGCTTATATTTTGTTGAATATTTTCGTATCAATATTCATGAGAGATCTTGTTCTGCAGTTTTTGCTTCTTGGAATGTCTTTTGCTGGTTTTGGTATAAGGTTAAGGCTAGCTTCATAGAATGAGTTAGGAAGTATTCCCTCTGCTTTTATTTCTAGAAGAGATTGTAGAAAATTGGTGTAATTTCTTAAATATTTAGTAGAATTCATCAGAGAACCCATCTAAACCTGGTGTTTTCTATTTTGCAGTATAGTTAATTATTGCTTCAATTTCTTTAATAGATATAGACCTATTCGGATTGATTATTTCTTCTTGTGCAAGATTTGGCAGATTGTGTCCTCAAGGAATCGGTCTATTTTATCTGATATTTAACTTGTGAACATAGAATTGTTCATAGTGTCCTTTTTTATTCTTTTGGTGTCCATGGGATCTGTGGTGATGCTCCCTCTTTCACTTATGATATTAGTAATTTGTGTCCTTTCTCTCATTTCTTCAAAGTACCCTGACTAGAGGATGTCAATTTTATTATTCTTTTCAAGAAATCAGTCATTAGTTTTGTTGGTTTTCTCTATTGATTTTTCTCTTTTCTACTTTATTGATTGATGCTCTAATTCATCTACTTATTTATTTTTCAGCTTACTTTGAATTAAATTTTTATTTTTTTAAAGTTCTCTAAGGTGGAAACTTAAATTATTGATTTCAGACATTTCTTGTCATCTAATATATGCATTCACATGCTATAAATATCCTTCCAAGATCTATCTCTGCAGCATTTCACAAATTTTGACATGTGTTCTTATCTCCATTTAGTTCAAAATATTTTTAATTTCTTCCTGATATTTCTTCTTTTAACCATGTGTTATTTAGAAGTATGTTGTATTTTTCCTTCCCATTTTAGGTAGAACAGAATGGGTGGGGTTGAACAGATTGAGTATTTTCCTTCTCCTACATGGAAGGCTAGAGTTGGCTGGAGTTGGGTATTTTTCTTCCATCACCTAGGCTCAGACAGTACTTCAGCAAGTCAGGCTCTTGTTAACCAGTTTCTGCTGAGACCAGACATTGTTAAGAAGAAGAGGGTGCTATAACATATTTCAAGATGTTTGTTTTTTCTCTCCTACTGCTGGAAGCATGATATTTTTTTTCGTTTTTTTTTTTGTTTGTTTGTTTGAGATGGAGTCTCACTCTGTCACCCAGGCTGGAGTGGAATGGCATGATCTCGCTCACCACAACCTCCTCTTCCTGGGGTTCAAGCAATTCTCCTGCCTCAGCCTCCCAAGTAGCTGGGACTACAGATGCGTGCCACCACGCCCAGCTAATTCTTGTATTTTTTTTAGTAAAGACGGGGTTTCACCATGTTGACCAGGATGGTCTCAATCTCTTGACCTCGTGATCCACCTGCATCAGCCTCCCAAAGTGCTGGGATTATAGGTGTGAGCCACCGTGCCTGGATGAGGAGACTTTTTGCTCAGATATTTACCGTGAGAACCTGGTTGAGCTCCTGGAGGTAAAATTTACAAAAGTGTGAATGGCCCTCTATGACTGAGTCCCACTGGACTTTTTAACTCTCAGATTTTCCCACATCTAACTTCCAGTAATTCTTCAATTACACATCAGTTACTTTTGACCCCCACACTGGTTTCCATTCATGAGTGTTTATTCTGTTATGCCAGAATTTCATACATTTCCCTATCTCACCAATGTTAGGGTCAGAGGTTTGCTGTGTGTCCACATGGACACACATGGATCCAAAAAAATTATTTTTATGGATCCAAAAAAAGTTATTGATTTTTTTTCAATCTGTTTAGCTTTTTATTTATTGTTAGGATGGAGTGGTAAGTTCCAAGTTCCTTATCTACAAAATTGAAAATCAGAAGTCTTTCATTTTGTTTGTGGAAGGAGAGGGAGAGAAATTTTCAGGTAGAGGAAATAATATGTGCAAAGACCTTATTATGGAAATAATTATGCTAGATTGTGAGGATGGAGAGCATGATAGTGTAGCTCAGATAGTTAGGGAAAGATCAGGGACAGATGTGACAAGAGAAGTTAACAGAAACCAGACCACTGAGGCACTTACATGGTATTAAAGACTTTTGTTATTATTCTGAGAAGCGTTGGAAGATATTGAAATGTTTTAGGGAGACAGGTGGCACCATGTTTTTAATTTTTTTTACTTTGTGCAGAAATCAACTACACTTATCTACCTTTGCAGTGAATAATCTAAAAGTGAAATTAATATAGTTCTGTTTGTGATAATATGAAAAAATACTTAAGAACAAATTTAGCAAATACAGTGGAACACTTATACTCTGCAAACTTCCAAACATTGTTGCAAGAAATTAAAGAAAGACATCCCATGTTCATGGATCAGAACATGTAATATTAAGATAGCAATAATTCCCAAATGACATACAGATTCCGCACCATTTCTATCAAAGTCCCAGCTGGTTTCATTGAAGAAATTGAAAAGCTGATACTAAAATTCATATGGAAATTCAAGATAATAGTCAAAAATTCATATGGAAATTCAAGATAATAGTCAAAATAATCTTGAAAAAAAGTTGTAGGACTAACGCTAGTTTCAAAACTTATTACAATGCTACAGTAATCAAGATAGTAGTCAAAATTGGCATAAAGGCAGTCATATATAAATTAATGAAATAGAAATAAGAGTCCAGAAATAAAAACTCTTGAGTGACATTAGTGAAAATGGTGAGGGAGTGAATTCCAATTCTGCTTCTTCACAAAACTAATGAATAAATTAGAATAAAGTGTTAGAAGCAAATTTTTCAGAATTTGGAAAAATAATCCAAAGTTTACAGCATCCTTAAATTTGTCTCATTAAGAAAACCAAGTGAACCTTATGAGAGAGTTTTGTGGTGTTTTAAATTACTCTGGTTTCATCCAACACTTCCCAGCTCAGCAGCAGTTTTTAAGAAAACAGTCTGCATAACTCATATAATTACCTAGCATCACAGGGAGCAGAACAAATCTTATTTTCAGAGAATTAGGGTTGTTTGTTTCTCTCATAACTCTCCATTGGCTGAAGTAGTTACCATAGGAGCACTTCAATATTTGAAACCAAATGTATTAGTTACTTCCACTTGGAACAAAGGATAACAGTTTGATAAAACAATAAACAAAATAAAATTCTTTGTAGAAAAATGCTTTGAAGAGAATCTGGTTTTCATAGTTGCCATATTATACAGTTGAAATATACAGTATCCAAAAAAATTACAAGGCATCCAAACAAACAATAAACCACGGCCTATCTACAAGAAAGAAAAGGAATAAATAGAAACTGCTTTTGAGGAATTAGACAATAACTTAATATTAACCATTTAAAATATTCTAAAAGAGCTGAAAGACATCATTTAAAGGTAAAGGAACACTGAGAATCGTATCTTATGAAACAAAGATTATTAATAAAGGAGTAGAAATATAAACAGAAATCAAATAGAAATGATAGAGTTGGAAAGTACCATAATTAAAATGAAAAATTTGCAGAGAATGCAATGGAAAGTTTTGCAGGCAGAAGAAAGCATCAGCAAAATTGAATTAGATAAATTGAGATGATCAGTCTGAAGAAAATAAAAATGATGTATGAGGATAAATTAGCAGTCTCAGAGGCTTGTGAATCACCTTCAAGCATACCAACATATAAACAATGGGAGTGTCAGAAGAAGACGAGAAAAGAAACTAAAAAATGTTTGATAAATATAAGGTTAAAAACTTCCAAAATTTAATAAAACACATTCATCTACATATCCAGCAAGCTCACAGAACTCAAAATAGTATAAATAAAAGAGATTAACACCAACACCCATAACCAAATTGTAGAATTCCAAAGACAAATAGAGAATCTAAAAATAGCAAAAGAGAAGTTACCTATCATTTATATACAACCCTCAATAAGACTGACAGCTAATTTCTCATCAGAAACCATAAAGGTCAAAACATGGTGGAATTAGGTGTTTAAAGAGCTGAATCAATAAAAAGCTGTCAATCTGGAGACGACAGTTGCTGGAGAGGATGTGGAGAAATAGGAACACTTTTACACTGTTGGTGGGAGTGTAAATTAGTTCAACCATTGTGGAAGACAGTGTGATGATTCCTCAAGGACCTAGACATAGAAATTCCATTTGACCCAGCAATCTCATTACTGGGTATATATCCAAAGGATTATAAATCATTCTATTACAGGGACACATGTACACGAATGTTCATTGCAGCACTGTTTACAATGGCAAAGTTTGTAACCAACCGAAATGCCCATCGATGATAGGCTGGACAGGGAAAATGTGGCATGTATACACCATGGAATACTGTGCAGCCATAAAAAACAATGAGTTTGTGTCCTTTGTAGGGGCATGGATGAACCTGGAAACCATCATTCTCAACAAACTGACACACGAGCAGAAAATCAAACAGTGCATGTTCTCACTCGTAGGCAGGTGTTGAACAATGAGAACACATGGAAACAGGGAGGGGAGCATCACACATTGGGGTCTGTGAGGGGGAACTAGGGGAGGGACAGTGAAGGGTGGGGAGTTTGGGAGGGATAGCATGGGGAGAAATGCCAGATATAGGTGTTAGGGAGGAAGGCAGCAAACCACACTGCCATGTATTTACCTATGCAACAATTTTGCATGCTCTTCACATGTACCCCAAAACCTAAAATGCAATAAAAAATATATATATACGTATATATATATATATATAAAGGTAATTTTGACTATTTTAAGAGAAAAATAATTGTCTTAATATGTATATAATTTTTCACATTTAAATTAATTCACTTTTTAAATATATTTTAAATTAAAATATACTTGTAAGATTTTGTTACCTTAAGAAAACTGTCAATCAAGAATTCTGTATCTAGCAAAACTATCCTTCAAAAATTCAAGAGAAATTATATCAATCAAGAATTCTATATCCAGTAAAACTGTCCTTCAAAAATTAAGGAGAAATTAATGCATTCCCAGATAAAAAAAACCAAGTGAGATTTGTAGAGTTTTCTTCAAGGGCTACCAGACCTTCCCTAGAAGAAATTCCAGTGTGAGTTTTTCTGGTGTAAGCAGATAAACACTAGACAGTAACTCTAATCTACATGAAGAAATTAAAAATACCAGTAAAGGTAACTACATAGTTAAATGTAAAAGCATTAAAATTCATTGTTTTTGTTTATCCCTTATTGTTTTCCTGTATTATTTAAAACACAATTGTGTTACACAATAATTATAAATCTATGTTAATGGGCATACAATTCATAAAGATGTAATTTGTAACACTAACAGCAACAGGTGAGTGGTAACAGAGATATAAAACCAAAGTTTCAGGACAATATAGAATCTAATTTGGTGTTAATTTGAACTAGATTAGTATATGTTAAGGTGTTATTATTAAAAATAACTAAAAACAACCATCTGATCTTTGACAAACCTGACAAAAACAAGCTACGGGGAAGGGATTCCCTATTTAATAAATGGTATTAGGAAAACTGGGTAGCCATATGCAGAAAGCTTAAACTGGATTCCTTTCTCAAACTTTATACAAAATTTATCTCAAAATGGATTAAAGAGTTAAACGTAAGACCTAAAACCATAAAAACCCCAGAAGAAAACCTAGACAATACTATTCAGGACAGAGGCATGGGCAAAGACTTCATGACTAAAACACCAAAAGCAATGGCAACAAAAGCCAAAATTGACAAATGGGATCTAATTAAACTAAAGAGCTTCTGCTCAGAAAAAGAAACTATCATCAGTTTGAATGGGCAACCTACAGATGGAAGAAAAATTTTGCAATCTATCCATCTGACAAAGGGCTACTATCCAGAATATACAAATAACTTAAACAAATTCACACACACACAAAAAAAAAAACCATTAAAAAGTGGGCAAACGATACTTCTCCAAAGAAGACATTCTCAAAAGAAGACACTTTTCAAAAGACATTTATGTAGCCAACAAACATATGAAAAAAAGCTCATCATCACTGGTCATGAGAGAAATGAAAATCAAAACCACATTGAGATACCATCTCATGCCAGTTAGAATGGTGGTCATTAAAAAGTCAGGAAACAACATATGCTGGAGAGGATGTGGAAAAATAGGAATGCTTTTACACTGTTGGTAGGAGTGTAAATTAGTTAAACTATTGTGGAAGACAATGTGGTGATTCCTTAAGGATATAGAACTAGAAATACCATTTGACCCAGCAATCCCATTACTGGGTATATACCCGAAGGATTATAAATCATTCTATTATAAAGACACATGCACACATACGTTTATTGTGGCACAATACCAAAGATCTGGAACCAACCCAAATGTCCATCAATGATAGACTGGATAAAGAAAATGTGGTACATATACAGCATGGAATACTATGCAGTCATCAAAAAGGATGAGTTTATGTCCTTTGCAGGGACATGGATGAAGCATTCTCAGCAAACTGACACAAGAACAGCAAACCAAACACCACATGTTCTCACTCATAAGTGGGAGTTGAATAATGAGAACACATGGACACAGGGAGGGGAATATCACACACCAGGGTCCATCAGGGGTTGGGGGGCTAGGGGAGGGATAGCATTAAGAGAAATACCTAAAGTAGATGACGGGTTGATGGGTACAGCAAACCACCATGTCACGTGTATACCATGTAACAAACCTGTACATTGTGTACATGTACCCCAGAACTCAAAGTATAATAAAAAATAAATAAATATACTTATGTATATATAAAATAAAGATACATGCATACATATGTTTATTGCAGCACTATTTACAATAGAAAAGACACGGAACCAACCCAAACACCCATCAATGATAGACTGGATAAAGGAAATGTGGTACATATATACCATGGAATACTATGAAGCTGTAAAAAAGAATGAGATCATGTCATTTGCAGGAACATGGATGAAGCTGGAAGCCATTGTCCTCTGCAAAGTAACACAGAAACAGAAAACCAAATACCACATGTTCTCACTCATAAGTGGGAGTTGAACAGTGAGAACACATCGACACAGGGAGGGAAACAAAACACACTGGGGCCTGTCAGGAGGGGACCAATGGGAGAGAGAGCATCAGGACAAATAGCTAAGGCACGTGGGGCTTTAAACCTAGCTGATGGGTTGGTAGGTGCAGCAAACCACCATGGCACATGTATACCTACATAGCAAACCTGCACATTCTATACTTGTATCCTGAACTTAAAGTAAAATCATTTTAAAAAAGAAAAAAATAGTTCATATTGAATCTTTCCAGTGTGGCACATAGTGTGCTACACACAAATTCCCATCTCCCCAACTTATATGTGGAAAGCTGTGTCTAAGAAAATAGGTGAAAAATTTACATTTGCCAGTTCTCTTGGTATTCCCATTTTATGGCTTTTGTGGGAATGCAGTTCATGCTTGCCTGCTATTTAATTTGCCTCCTTGTAAATTCTAGCTGTTGACCATGTAATTAATCCCTGTATGGAAAAAAATATTGGCATTTATTTCTGCAATATATGAGCTTCATTGCAATAGGAGAATATTTTCATCACAGTCCTTTTCATTATTCTACAGTTGTTTCTCATTTTACATACCACACAACTAATATACACTGGAACTCTTCTCCCAGATTCTGCATTAGAACTATGGCTTTCATTTGTTCTTCTTCATTTTTAATTTCTGAACTCCATTTATCTTTGGCCACAAGTTTCTCTTACTAGGTCCTTTCTCTCTCTCTCTCTCTCTCTGCTTCCTCTTACCTCTTTTCTTTTCAGCTGTTTAGTCTTTGTACTTGCTTCTTTCTACAGATGTCTTAAAATTTGTTTTTCTCTATTACACAAAAATAAAAATGGCTGATAATTCTAAGTACCATCCTCATTGAGATATTTGCCTTTTGATTGGGACTAAAGCTTTATGATAACAAGAAAGTTCATCTGCTTTTTGTTCAGAAGGTGACTGGTCAAAGCTCTAGAAAGCCAACCTGTTCCTGGCATGTCATCTTGTACTTAGTTCTTGTACTATACATATACAAGGCCATCTCAGTTCATTATAACATGATTTCTGGGATAAAGGTAACACCTACATTGTTCGTTTTGACTTGATGACAAAATAAATCCTTATATATTCTCAAAAATTTAAGTTTGGATAAAGAAATCATCAGCTTGAAACAGTGTCTGAAAATCATTTTTATTTAAGCCCAAAGAAGAAAAATCTAATTGTTTTTCTTAATTATTACTATCTGGAAATTTACCCTGATCTGGCAAATACATGTACTAATGAAAAACAGCTGTGTTGTAGGCAAAATTATGAAAGTAAATTGCATGGTTGACTGGTTCTTTTTAATGCAGAGATCAAGAAGACACATTGCTGACCCAAATGTAGATGGACTTTAATATGTTTTTGTTATATACAAAGTCAAAGGCTCCTTTATAAAAGGTTACAGTTATTTATCAACTTAAATCTATTGTCAAATAGAAAAAAAAATGGAATGAATATAAATCCTTAATTTGAAGAAAAAATAGAAAATTGTAGGAAGAAATCCTCCTGAGTGCAAAACTTTAAGGAGAAAGATGTTGATGAAAACCTCTAAAGAATTTTCTAATTTGTCATTTTCTCTAAGATATTTTAAGGTTCACAGATTGTCTGTTTGTCATACCACAAACACATAAAAGGGAGCCAGTAACAGGATAAAGATCAATGTATTTCTTCAACTAATATTATTTGATAATTTATTCTCATTTAGGTTGTAGGTGGTGTAAAAGTAAATTAATGTGGAATGTGTTCTAAAGGATTCTGTTTGGGTAGGGAAGAAAATATGAATATAAATTATTTAATAAAAGATAATGAATCAATTAATTATATCCACTTCAGTGTATATCTTATGGATAAAAGAGCTTTAATATCATCATCAAAAAATCAAGCCCTTCAATAGTGTGGTTTTAGAGAACTAGTCAGAAATACATACATCTCGGTATGAGTTACAGACTATTCTTCTGACACTGTTAAAGCATCTTTGTTTTTTTGTTATGAACTGGTTTACTTTTTCTGATTGAATTAGGACTAAAATTTTTTAAGCCTTTTCTTTCAAAAATATGAGTATAAAATTTTAATCATAGTAATACATTTTAAATTCTGAAAGCAAGTTAGTGTAGATTTAGAAATTGGACATCTAGAAGGCAGTTTTAGAACAAAGTCTATCCAAAGTTCATGTCATCTCAACAGAAACCTATCAATATCCTCACTGCAGTGAAGGCATGACCCATGAGACAGAAGGCCAGCTTAAGCAAGGTATTCGGTGTACTGGGTTTTGCAAGGTTTATTCAACTAAGATGTGTTTGCACGTTTTTGTGATATGGTTGGCTGTGTCCCCACCCAAATCTCATCTTGAATTATAGCTCTCATAATTCTCATGTTTTGGAAGGACCCAATGGGAGATAACTGAATCATGAGGGTGATTTCTCCCACAATGTTCTTGTGGTAGAAAGTTTCATAACATCAGGTGGCTTTGTAAAGAGAAACCCTGTTTGCTTGGCTCTCATTCTCTCTGTTCTCTGCTGCCATGTAAAACATGCCTTTTACCTTCCACCATGACTGTGAGGCCACCCCAGCCATGTAGAACTGTGAGTTTATTAAATCTCTTTTTATTTATTACCCAGTCTCATATATGTCTTTATTAGCAGCATAAAAACAGACTAATACAGTAAATTGGTACCAATAGAGTGAGGATGCTCCTGTAAAGATACCCAAAAATGTTGAAGCAACTTTGGAATCTGGTAACAGGCAGAGGTTGGAACAGTTTGTAGGGCTCAGAAGAAGACAGAAAATTATGGGAAAGTTTGAAACTTCCTAGAGACTTGTTGAATGACTTTGACCAAAATGCTGATAATGATATGGACAATGAAATCCAGGCTGAAGTGGTCTCAGCTGGGGATGAGGAACTTGTTGGAAATTGGAATAAATGTGACTTTTGCTGTGTTTTAGCAAAGAGACTGGTGGCATTTAGCCCCTGCCCTGGAGATTTATGGAACTTTGAACTTAAGAGAGACGATTTAGGGTATCTAGTAGAAGAAATTTCTAAGCAGCAAAGTGTTCAAGAGGTGACTTCGGTGTTTTTAAAAACATCCAGTTTGAAAATAGAAACAGCGCATTAAAGTTTGGAATATTTGCAACCTGACGAAGTGATAGAAAAGAAAAAGCCGTTTTCTGAGGAGAAATTCAAGCTGGATGCAGGAATTTGTGTGAGTAATGAGGCGCCAAATGTTATTCACCAAGAAAATGGGGAAAATATCTCTAGGCCATGTCAGAGACCTTTGTGGCAGCTTCTCCCATCACAGGCCCTAGAAGGAAAATATGGTTTTGTGGACTAGGCCTAGTGTTCCCCTGCTGTGTGCAGCCTAAGGACTTGGTGCCCTGCACCTGACTAAAAGGGGCCAAGGTATATCTCAGGCTGTGGCTTCAGAGGGTGCAAGTCCCAAGCCTTGGCAGTTTCCACATGGTGTTGAGCCCACAAGTGCACAGAAGTCAATAATTGAGGTTTGGGTATCTCCACCTAGATTTCAGAGGATATATGGAAACACCTGGATGTCCAGGAAGAAGTTTGCTGCAAGGGAAGTGCCCTCATGAAGAACCTATGTTAGGGCAGTGCAGAACAGAAATGTGGAGTGGAATTTTGCTGCAAGGGAAGTGCCCTCATGGAGAACCTCTGCTAGGGCAGTGCAAAACAGATGTTCCCACTGGGGCACCTTCTTGTATTTATTCTCATATTCAATCAATATGAGAAAAGGGCCACTGTCCTCCAGACCCCAGAATGGTAGATCCACCAACAGCTTGTACCATGTGCCTGGAAAAGCCACACAGGTACTCAATGCCAGCTCATAAAAGCAGCCAGGATAGGAGTTATACCCTGCAAAGCCACAGAGCTTCCCAAGACCATGAGAAGCCACCTATTGCATCAGCATGCCCTGAATGTGAGACATGGAATCAAAGGAGATAATTTCAGAGCGTTAAGATTTGACTGACCCACTGGATTTCAGACTTGCATGGGGCCTTTTGCCTCTTCGTTTTGGCCAATTTCTCCTGTTTGAAAATGGGTGTATTTATCAAATGCCTGTACCCCCACTGTTCTAGGAAGTAACTAACTTGCTTTTGATTTTACTGGCTCATAGGCAGAAGGGACTTGTCTTGTTTCAGATGAGACTTTAGACTGTGGACCTTTGAGTTAACGCAGAAGTGAGTTAAGACTTTGGGGGACTGTAGGGAAGGCATGATTCATTTTGAAATCAGAAGACATAAGATTTGGGAGGGGCTGGGTCAAAATAATATGGTTTGGCTGTGTCTCCATCCAAACTGTATCTTGAATTGTAGTTCCCATAAATCCCACGTGTATGGGAGAGACCTGGTGGAAAATAATTGAACGACAGAGGTGGTTTCCCCCATACTGTTCTCATGGTAGTGGATAAGTCTCATGAGATCTAAGTTTCATAAGAGGATCCCCCTTTCACTTGGCTCTCATTCTCTCTCTTCCCTGCCACCATGTAAGATGTGTCTTTTGCCTTCTGCCATGATTATGAGGCCTCCCCAGCCATGTGGAATTGTGAATCCATTAAACCACTTTTTCTCTATAAATTACCCAGTCTCATGTATGCCTTTATCAGCAGAATGAAAACAGACTAATCCAGTGTGTAAACTATTTATTTCAAGTATGTCTACTGTACACGGCTGCTTATTCAATCATATTGAATTTGAATATAAATTCAATATTGAATTTATATATTCAATAAATATAAGAAGACATATTTATTATTTATATTTATATCTCTCTTCTTAAATCTCAGAGAGAATTACAGCCCCATATCCCCATAATCATGGTTTCTACCAAAAAATGGTAGAAAAGGAATCCATTCTGCAGGCTTACTCTTACTCCCACACATACAATATTCCTTATTTTACAGCATTTAGATTGAGTTACTTAAATGGTTTATTTATTTTTTTGTTTGTTTTTTTGTTTTAGAGACAGGTTCTAGCTTTGTTGTCCATGCTGGAGTGCAATGGTGCAATCACAGTTCACCGTAACCTCAAACTCCCGGGCTCAGTGCTCCTCCCACCTCAGCCTCCTAAGTACCTGGGACTGAAGATGTGCACCATCTTAGTAGACACAGGTCTTACCATGTTGCCCAGGCTGGTCTTGAACTCCTGGTCTCAAGTGATCCTCCCACCTTGGCCACCTAAAGTGCTGGGTGGGGTTTATTTACCTCTATAAGAATCTGAAAAAAACAACCTTCTCTTTAAAAAAAAAAAAAAAAAAAAAAACAGTATTTCCTTTACTGCAAATTAGCAATTCTGGTCATGGGGAATGTCTAGCTTACTCTGGACTCTCAGTTTTGTACTGATTTAGTTGAATCTTCTGTTGACCCACAAGCACTAGCTCCAGGACTAATGCTCTTGAGAACTGGGCAGAAGGAAGAAATGAGCACCCGGATGACCTCTAGAACAACATCATTTACTCACTTTCCCTACAGCAGCCATTGCTTCCTTTGCCTGTAAGCAGTCTGCCAATAAGGGGTGCATATATTTCTCTTCTTCCAAATTAGACTGCCTTGCCATGAAAAGAATGTTTCACTGAGTAGTTGGGTGACACTGAAATCCTTTAAAAATGAAACCCAGTGGAACTATAATTATATATGTTAAACTGTAACATGGTTTGCGGTAAATTACTTTTTGAATAACAAACTATGAATCCATAATGGAATTTTTGAAAAATAATTCAAATTAAGACCCATAGAAATGCTTTTTCTTACTCAACAAAGAGCTTGTATTATGCTGCTTATGACCCAATGTTAGCCAAGTGAGATGACAGCTGCAGAGCATCTTACTCTCTGCTCTTCTTCAATGCCACAGCTGTAGCCAGCACACCTTTCTGCTGAGGCACTGTATTAGTTCATTCTCACACTGCTATGAAGAAGCACCCAAGCATGGGTAATTTATTTTAAAAAAAAGATGTATAATTGCCTAACAGTTCTACATGGCTGGGGAGTCCTCAGGAAACTTATAATCATGGCAGAAGGTAACTCTTCCCAGGGCAGTAGGAGAGACAATAAAAGCAAGCAGGGGAAATGCCAGACACTTATAAAACCATCAGATCTTATGAGACTCACTTGTTTTCATGAGAACTGCATGGGAGAAACTGCCCCAATGATCCAATCGCTTCCCACCGGGTCCCTCCCAGGACATGTGGGGATTATGGGAACTACAATTCAAGATGAGATTTGGGTGGGGACACAGCCAAACCATATCAGACACAATGGCTCCCTCTGCCTCTCCAGTGCAACATACACATCACCTTGCTGGGGAGGAAGAGAGGGCTGTGGGTACTGCATTTAATCACCTTACACTTTTCCTTCTATTTCAATCTGCTCCCTTAAGACCAATTGCCATTGTTAAAATGCATAGTCTCCTTATTTTATATGGATTAGAAGTGGTCTAAGTTGTTGTTGCACTGATGAAATCACCCATATATACATATATATATAGTCCATTTAAATATATACATATTTTTATATATATATCTAAATACATATATAAATATAGTACATATAAATATATGTAGTCCATTTAAATATATATATTTATATTTATATATTCATATATTTATATATATTTACTTATTATAAATTTATATATTATATATTATTTTATATATTATATATTATT
>CAUYLG010016585.1:0-87916 GCA_963573385.1 Cacajao melanocephalus
GCCGGGCGCGGCGGCTCACGCCTATAATCCCAGCACTTTAGGAGGCCGAGGCGGGCGGATCACGAGGTCAAGAGATTGAGACCATCCTGGTCAACATGTTGAAACCCCGTCTCTACTAAAAATACAAAAATTAGCTGGGCATGGTGGCGTGCGCCTGTAGTCCGAGCAACTCGGGAGGCTGAGGCTGGAGAATTGCTTGAACCCCGGAGGCGGAGGTTGCGGTGAGCCGAGATCGCGCCATTGCACTCCAGCCTGGGTAGCAAGAGAGAAACTCCGTCTCAAAAAAAAAAAAAAAAGGATGATGTGACAGTGAGTGGCTGAGTGAGTGGTTTCTCTATATTGGTGGTTAGAGAAGGTCTCTTGGTGTAGAGGACGTGGAAGCTGAGCTCTGAACACAGGAAGAAGCCAGCTGTGGATAGATCGAAGGAAAACAGCCACCAGATTAAGTCAGACTGAAACCACCAAGGGAGGGGTTTGGGTTTTACTCTAAGTAAGATGAGAAGTTACAGGAGGGGTTTAAGCAAGAGCAATTGTTATAGTTTAGATACACGACCCTCCAAACCTAACCTCATGTAGAAATCTGATCCCCAGTGTGGGAGGTGGGGCCTAATGGGAGGTGGCTGGGTCATGCTAATGGATCCCTCGGAATTGACTTGGTGCCATCCATGAGGTAATGAGAGTGTTCTCACTCTTCTAGTTGCAGCAAAAGTTCTCTCAACAGCTAGTTTTTAAAAACAGCCTGGCACTTTCCCTTCTCTCTCCATGTGATCTCTGCACATACCAGCTCCCCTTCCCCTTCCACCATGAGTAGAAGTAGCTTGAGGCCCTCAACAGATGCAAATGCTGGTGCCATGCTTCTTGTATAGCCTGTGGAACTGTGAGCCAAGTAAACTTCTTTCTTTATAAATTACCC
Organism: Cacajao melanocephalus; assembly: GCA_963573385.1. Taxonomy (NCBI): domain Eukaryota; kingdom Metazoa; phylum Chordata; class Mammalia; order Primates; family Pitheciidae; genus Cacajao; species Cacajao melanocephalus. Next base: position 914 of record CAUYLG010016585.1, read on the forward strand.
AGCCTCAAACATTCCTTTATAGCAACACAAATGGACTAAGACAGCAGTGAAGTGGTCTGTTTTGTGAGTCTAAAAGAGAACTCTGGCTGATGTGTGTAGAGGGAAGACTGCAAATTGGTTATTCTGAGTAAGAAAGGATGGTGGCATGGCGTAGGATGGAGGTGATGGATACGGATAGAAGAGAATGACTTGGGTATGACGAGGAGATAGAGTTCACAAGGCTTGAGGATGGATTGCAGAGGGGCAGGAAGACAGGACAATCCCAGCTTGTATGCTCCTTGTGTATGTACGAATGAGTGAGTCCTGCTGAGGGTCCTACATTGTGCAGTGGTTTCATGTGCCAAAGTACAGGAGAGACCAAGAGTCTAGAAAGGCCCACAGTCTTCCTCCAGGATAAAAGACAGACTTTCCAGCTCTTTAAAAATGCAGATTCCCTGCCCTTCCCTGAACCTACTGAGTTAGACTCATTGGAGGTAGAACCTGTGGCACTTACAAAAATTAAAAACCCATGTGACCCCTATGGTGTGGGTCCACAGATCAGACAGCTTTTGCCATTCTCCTGTGAATGGATAAGAAAATTACCAAGGAAAAAGAGGTTCAGAATTTGAAGTAATTGTGCAATGTGCCATTTGGAAAAAAAGGACAAAACTGAAAGTATGAGGAGATAAATTAGCAAGACACACTGTTGAAAATAACAGCAAATATCTGTCCTCCTTCAGATTTTACCCCAACTCAAATTTGCAAAAACAACAAACTATTATCCTGAGACCCAGCTGAAAACAGACTTTGAAAGCAGAACAAGAGTTTCTATTTATTGTCGGCTCATGACCACCTGGTTTTAATTAGCTACAAGATGGGGAGGATCTGAAAGCTAGATAAGAAATAAGAAATAAATTATTCAAGAATGGAGCACTAGAAAAAGGAATAAGAATTTTTCCAAGAGAAAAGAAAACAAAAGGAACTAACAAAAAAAAAAAGGGCATAAAAATGTGAACTGAAATAGAATTTGACCACTCTTTCCTCGGGTAAGTTTCCTTTAAGCCCGACTTTATCCCAGTCATGCAGAAAAACAAGGATAAATGTGTATCTTTGGTTTGGTGGCCCAAAATTCAACCTACACTAGCACATGCCCAAGTGGGTTGGGGTCAAGAGGTCTGGAGGGGGCTCCCTGGGGGGGGAAATGTTTAGAGTTTCTTGTCCAGAACTCCAGGCAAAGGGTAAGGGTATTGTTTTGGATGATGACTCATCATAGACTACAACAGGGTTCATTCTTATTTCGTTAAAGCAAAGCCACAGGCTCTGTGCTGCCCAACACCTTGGGTCACTATGGCTAGGGACATTCTCTTGTATCTTGCAAGGTGAGCCTGCCTTGTTCACGTCATCACCAAGTCAGCAAAATCAGAAGGACCAGACTCTTGGTGGAAGGAGGGGCTCCTATATAAAGAAATCTTTCAGAAAAGCACATACCCTCATCCAGATGTTCTGTGAAGTGAGCACCAAGCTTGATTGGGAAAAGAGATTGTCTACCAGGAATGTGTTTGGCTAGAAGTCAGCCAAGCCTTTTCCTGAGAAAGGACCTCCAACCTGAATCCACCTTGGATAAACGAGGTAAGACAAGACTTGGGAAGATTATTCTCGAGTCAAAATCATCTTGGAGCCTGCACTGTCATCTCAGGGAAAATAAAAATAAAATTCTCCTTTCGGACTATACTAGAACAAAAATAAATAAATAAATAAATAAAAATTCAAGTGGAAAACCAAGAACAAAAACTCTAACTGTAACGCCAGCATCAAAACATTCAAATTGTTGTGTAAAGAAAGTAATCAGAATGTCATACTAAATGACAGGCTGAAGCTGTGTGCTTATTTTAAAGGGATCAAGTGATACTGAAGAAGAGTGATGTAAACATATTCCTGAGCAAAGTCTCACTGGGATAGAATTTAATCAAGAGGTTTTACTTTCAAGGAATAAGCACAATCGCAGAGGGCAGGAAACTTAGCCGTTTCAGGGAAGAGATGGGTAACACAAATGTGTGCTGGCAGAACACACAAAAAAATCAGGCACTGAATTAGGCATACCCTAAGACCTTCAAATTCGGATTTTTATCTGTAACTCAGGTTGTTGATTTGTGATCTAAAAACGAAAATTTTCAGGACCTTACCATGCAAACGTAATGATAAAATAATGATTATGTGGTCTGAAGAAATAAAACTTTGGAAATACTTTGTGATTGCTTTTCAATAATAAATAATTACTACAGTGATGGTGATGTTCTGTACCTAAAATAATAGTAATGCCTAGAGGAGAGAAGTAAAATTGTAGTAGCAGAGGTTCCCGTAGGCATCAGGGAAAGCTGCTACATGAAGGCTGAATAGGTTCTTAAGAAAGCTTCATTTCTTTCCAAGGGGTTACTTAAAAGTATGGCAGCCAATCATGTTTTGGGGCAGTGGTTTAGATATTGCTGTAGATATTGGCAGGCTTTAGAATTAATGACTTCTTGGGAGACTGCAGAAATACTTGCCCTAAAGAAACAAAGGATGTTAGAGAAAGCTCCCCGCTGATGCCGTGCAAGCAATGCCTCTGTTCTAAAAGCGTAAGATCCACCGGAGAAATCCAATTAAGTGCTGCCTACAAATTAGTTTCTGGTGACTCAATTATGCCTATGGGTTTCTAGGCTACTCTTTGAAGAAAGCAGCATGAGAGAACTCAGGAAACTGGTATGAAATAAATTCTTTCCTTTTTATCATAACTCAGTACATGAACCAGACAACGCCCACATGTTAGGACAGCTTTTGTGGAGTCTGTCAGTAGTTTTCCTGACATTTTCACTGCTCCAGAGAAAACAGCAAGTTAGGTTATTTCATTTAAAGATTAAATAGGATAAAACATTTAGAAAACCCGGACACAAAGTCTCACAGGTTCAATGTAAGTAAAAGGTAAATTTCTAGAAGCTACACTTGCTAGGAGTTTCAGTAGATTCTAAGCTTCCCATGGCCAATCCTCTTTCAGTCATTCTCTACTATGCTGAGAAAGCAACTGTGTTTTTAGCTGAATTGCAACTGCCATAAATGTTAGCTTGCCATTCAACTGGAAAGAAGAAATAGTCTGCGTTGCTTATATTTTTGGCAAAATGAGAGTCTGTCTCCCTAGATACATCTAGCTACCTACAGTTGTCAGTCACGTAAGTGATATACTCGGTAATGATGCTGCACATTAGTAAATCTCGTGGGGAAATTACAGGTGATCCACGTGCCACAGGTGATCTGTTTGAGTGGGCAAGGAGGTGAGGTTAGAACACCTGAAAATAGCCAAATCAAGTAGTAATGGGAATTTCTGGTGAACATCTCAGTGTTAGGCTGGACTTGCATATGTAAGCAGCTCTATGGGCTTTCAAGTACAAGAGGGAACCCTTAAAGCCATTCACAACCAGCCGACATATCCGCCATCTTGTAAGTGATCTGCTGTCCTGTTCTCTGGATTTCTGGCTGCATGATCTGGGGTGCTCACAATTCCCAAGGGAGGCTGGACTTGCTTCTCAGCCCTCTCCTGTCACCTGGCTTAGAGGAAGTTGCTTTCAAGGAAGAGACCGTGTGAGAAAGACTGAGAAGGAAATGGGAATTTGGGAAATTCTGGTTTGAAGAGAATGGCCATTCATATCATTTTAAAAACAAAATTTCTAGTTTCCTATTCTGTGAAAGATCAAAGGCAAACAATTATCTAGGAACTGATCTTGTGAGCATAATTTAATCACTTATGTCATGTAGCTAGATTTTTTTTTTAAGGACAGAGTCATATCAATAAAAATAGACGCTTTCAAGCCAGGCACTGTGGCACGTGCCTATGGTCTCTGCTACTCAAGAGACTGAGGTGGGAGAATCACTTGAGCCCAGGAATTTGAGCTCGGGCAGCACAGTAAGATCTTGTCTCAAAAAAAAAAAAAAAAAAAAAAGAATCCTTCAGAGGAAAGCATGTTCACACATATGCAATGAAAATTTATGAATGAAAAAGTCCTCCTGGAGTCCAACAAATTTCTAAACAATTTCTTCTTTTTCTTTCACATTCATCCAATGTAAAGCAGACATTTTAAGAGTGAGCTAATTATCAAGGATAATTCTATGTGTCCCACTCTGAAAACTTCAGATTTCCTTTTCCCCACTTTTGCCAAAAAGTCTAGTATTTATTATCCTGTTTCTCATGTTCCCTTGTTATTTGAATTTCCTTTTAATGAGAAATATCCTTCCCACCAACTGTCTAATAAAATCCTTAGTTGTATTGTTTAATTTTAAAGCACCCTCTTCATGAACCATTTATCTATTTTCCCTCCTATTCCAAATGACAGACATTAAATTACATCTTGGGTACATGTGATTAATCTTCAATTCCAAAGTGAAGAAAAGAAGAAAAGGTTAGAAACATCTAAAGCCTCTTTTCTTTTTTATTAGGAGAAAGCAGACTTTGGGTTGAAAACTTGATTTATTTCCCTTAAACCTATTTGAAGATCACCTTTACAACAAAAGGTCAAATGTGGCTTGAAATGAATTCCCCATGCAGTACTTATGTAAGTCCCTGGGTTATAGCATTTCAAGGCTAATAAATATTGTAGTCATAGGAAGGCAGCCATCTAATATGACAGCATATAGGCTTTTGGAGGGATTGTGGTCTTTCAATGAAAAGGATCTGGTTAGAAGGGAGACTTTATAGTTGACTTGTGGCCAAGCTGCCTGAAATCAGATGATACTCTATTTGCATTTGGCCTTCAGCCATCAAACAAATGAGTCATTACTGCAATCCACAAGGCAGTTATTGTTGGCTAAGTAATTCACAAAATTATTTCAGTAGATTTTTGGTGGCTAGACTTATCGTCTTTAAATATTTACCCCATTAATTGCAATTGTACATAAATTGCAAGGTAAACTTGTATTTTGTGACAAATTTGGCCCTTTAATTTCCAAAACAAAGAGTGAAGTGTCAAGCCCTGTTCAAAGACACTCAATTTCACAAAGAGAGAATTTTCTTTTCCTTTCCAAAAATGTTAGCAGAGATGTATTTACATAATTTTTTAAAATATATGCTCTTGTGTTTAGAAAACAGACAGATAATCTTGTTCTCTTCATCCTCCCTGGCATATTCTGTACCTTACAAAAATTACAGAAACCTAAAACATCGTTAGGCTAAGAGAGAAGCTATTGAACACTATGGTCTCTTAGCAACAGCAGGATTCTCCTGAGGTCTGCAGGGCCTCACTGAGAAAATCATGTTCATACACAGAAAATATTAACCCTTCATGCACAATTTTCCTCTTTTTCTTTAAAAATCTATCAGAAAGGGTTTGTAATGGACTTATTATTTTTTGTAACTATGTTATATGCCATTATAAAAATTCAAAATGTGAATAAATATTAAAAGAAGGAAGCAGTACATCACCCTAATAAGGAGTTAGGCTCTGCAATGCTGTGTCCCACAAGAGTCTTCTGTGTCTTTCCTGGACGACCATATTTTAAAGTATGGGACCCAGACTTGATCCTCTTTGTTTCTTCGGAGTCAACTAATGATCTCTTGATTGTTTGTTCATTTTGGTTTTAATTCCTTAAATGACTATTTGTTAATTTTGTTAGAACTGTAGAAGGCATTCTGTAATTCTGATTCATTCCATCATCGTTTATTTTCCTCCTTAAGATTTGATGATATATCTTAATTTTAAAGAAAGAACTTAGCTTTTGGTTCTCTGAGTCACCGCCCGATCTTCATTTATGACATTTATTTTGACAAAACTCTCCTATTACCTTGATTACTGCTTTCTCCCAAATATTTTCCTTCCAATATATTTATGAAGGGAAATGAAGAGAAAATGCACTAACAGACTATCATAGCCATGTAATCAACAGTGACATATTTACTTGAAATGTATTGTAAAAGAGTATTTAGTGATGTGGAATGTTTATGAGTGAAAAAAATGTAGATTATAAACACAGTACAGTGTGTACATTGTATGCAAAGGGACATTTTTAAAGGATATCAGAACAGGATTTAACTGTGTCTTTTTCCTTTAGATCAAGGCATTGCTTTTAATTTTTTTGCATTTCCAGTTTTCTATAAGTGTTGTTTTTTAAATGTAAAAATGTTCTTGCATTTTAAAACATTTAAATATTTTAGAATTAATTTAAATAATCTATAAGAACATAAAGTAAAAATGATCTCTCCCCCATTTCCTCTCACTCTTAGTTCAGTACACTATAGGTAACAATTTCTTGGCTGGTCCATCATAAAAGGTCAAAGCATATATAAGCATTAGAAAAATATGCATACCAGCACATATATGTATGTGTTTTCTGGTATTAAAATGGGATACAATACATAATATTGATACTTTGTTTTTTTTCCCCATTTAACAATCCATATTTGACAACTTACAATATTGGCCTATTTAGGTTGGCCTAATTTTTATTAATGACGGCATAGTATTCCATTAAATTGATATATAGTAATTTACTTAGCCAGATCTCTATTGATGGTGTTTACTTTTTCTCTTCTAAATTTTTGGGATTAGAAATTTATCATATACTTTGGTATACTTGTGCACAAAATTTCTAGAGACAGAGTTGCTGGATCAATGATGGAAGACCGATGTGTGTTTAAAATTTTGACAAATAGCTGTTGTTTGGCATTATTCTGTCTCATCAACTTGGTATGAGGCTGAGTTTCTCCATGCTTTCACAACACTTTCCTTACCTGTTGAGGAAAAAATGGGATTTCCCTGTTTTATTAGTTTACATTTCTTTACTACTTAGTACATTGAAAACTTTTTTCTATATATTTAATAAGCCATTTGGACTTTGTCTCTTGTAATCTGCCTGTTAATATCCCTCTCCATTTTTCTGTTATTTTTTCTCCTTTTCTTTATTGATTGGCAAATATTCCAATCCATATATTATGAAATGTAGTCTTTTGTAGGACATATTTTGTACAAACAGCATTCTCCCTTTGTCTGCTAATTTTAATTTTTATAGTGTTTCATCATATAAAATTAATTGTTTTACATTCTGATTGGCCAATCTTTTCTTTTGTAGGCTCTGGATATTAATTATTGCAAGGAAACTATCCAATATGATATTTAAACAAAAGGTCAAAGAGTATTTTCAATGAATGTTCTCATTAGGTAGGTGGCATTATGTGTCCTGAAAATGGCCAATGAGGCAGCTAACATAGGTAGACTGTGCAGGAAAGTGTAGTCTCAAGGAATGGCATAAAATGTTGAATTTTATAATTTTTTAAAAAAACATTAAAATGTTGACAGAGAGCCAAGCTGGATTATCTATAATTTTTAAAACACTTTCAACCTTTCAAGTTACTATTTCCTTGTAAGAGTTATAACAAGTCGTAGATGTTTTATCCCCAATTATAACATTACTTTTGTAAATCAAAATGACTATATCGTAAGTCTAGCTTTATAAATATAGGATGTTTCTTTTTCTGTTTGGATAAAAATAAATTATAAGACTGTTAATAGGCATGAGGTTTATTTCTGGGGTGATGAAAATGTTCTAAAATTGATTGTGGTGACGACTGTACAATTCTACAAATATTGTAAAAAACCACTGAATTGTACACTTTAAGTGGGTGAATTGAGTGGTATGTGAATCATATCTCAATAGCGCTGCTATAAAAAATAAATTGTGGTATGTTTTGAGTAGAGTGATGTGCAAAGTAAAGTGCTGTGGTTTGTCACCACACTGTCGTAGCACCGTCTGCACCAGCTAGGAAACGGCTTCATTGGGGAACTCTGGAAACATTAAGTTTTCAGCGGATTCATCTTCTGAGGCCCCCTTCCCTCTTTGTTTATTCTCAGCTATCCTCTTTCTCTTCTCAAATTCTTCTACTCTTTTCTTTAGGGTAGGGAGCAGGGCAGATGGAGGGGGATTTTCCAACCTTCCCTTCTATGTTTTTGTCATTTTTCTGATTCCTTGGATTATATAATTTTACCGCAATGCAGATGCTCTATGACATAACATGCTACAGTGTGGATTTTAGCATATGGTAAATAGTCTTGAATGATTCAAGGCATTTATCTTGGCGGGTACCAGCTGAGTCATATCATAGGGCACTTTTACGCTCTCATGTGTCCTCACCTTGCTGAGGCAAATGTGACACACCGTGTTATGCAATTACTATTTCTTAGAGAATCTGTTTTCACCCTCTCTCCTTGAACACCTGCGTTGATTATTTCTTGGTAGACTTTTTTTTTTTTTTTGCTTCATACATTTTAATTATTTAAGAGCTTTCACTAAAATATAACACAAAGAATTAAACTACAGGCATTATTGCATTATTCCCAGCAGCTTTTGATGACTGTTACCTTACTCATTAAACCATTAACCCCCAGTGTATGAGTCAAAGTCAAGGTAAATCGCCTTTCTCTTTCCACAAATCTGAAGTGAGTCACTGATGAACAAAAATCTATAATTTAATTTAGAGGAATCATCTTTAGCACACACAACTCAGGAAACACTGTCAATGTTTTCTATCCAATTTACTAATACATTTGTGAGGTGTTTCTCTACTTTAGACTTAGGAAAATGTGAATTAGATGTTAGTTTCCAGTAGACAGTGATTAGATAATTAAACAAAACACATTAAGTATTTTAGAGGATCTCAGAAATGGTCCAGGATATAGTTTAATCCCTCAAGAAGTTCACAGTCCACAAAAGGTTTTAGTCCACCCTTGCACTCTCCCATGGCAAAGGGACAGTCACCTAACATGGGCAGTTTCCCCTTCAACCAGGTCTCACTTCCCTGTTCCCTACATATGACATTGTCTGATAGCCCCTCCTGTTAAACACCTCTGCATCTTTACGTGTTCATTTGTATATTTCAGCATAAGCTAAATAGCCTTGGATGATTCCAGAACATTTTTCTTGGCTGGAAGCATACACGGAAAGCCCTTGGTATCCCAGAGGAAGGAAGAGGCATCGCTGAAATATGCCAGAACATGGGCTCTGCTCTCCACAGGACAGCACACACACACAAATTGATTTGTTTTCAGCAGTGTTTTTACACTTTGGCACGTTGCTTTCAGATAGACAGTGGTGCCTAGACACAAAGGAGGAGCCCTGTAGTAGTTGTTTAAGGAACGCTGAATGAAGAAACGAGATGAAACCAAAGACATCTACCCTGTCTGAGTAGTTTCCTTTAAGGTTCTGAACTACTGGGGTCGGGCAAGAACTCTAGCAGAGATGAGGGGGCAAGCAGCTTTTTCCAGAAGGATTTGAAATATTCCTGCTCTTGGCTCACAACCCCCATTCTAAGTTTATTCATCAACTGATTCCCTTGGCAAATATTTCTTGAGCATCTACTGTGTGACATACAAAAAAAGAATAAAACCCTGTCTCTATTCTTAAAGAAGAAAGGCAAGCATATTAACTACTTTGACAAAGTCATCGATAGCTACCGTTTATTGAGCACTTCCTGTGTGCCGGTCATTGTACTACTGGTTGAGCATCCCTGACCTGAAAATCCAAAATCTAAAATGCTTCAAAATCTGAAACTTTTGGAGTGCTGACATGATGCCACAAGTGGAAAATTCTGCGCCTGACCAGGAAATTGTGACAGGTCGCAGTCAAAATGCAGGTACGCTGCACAAGTTATTCAAGATAGTCACTGCCCAGTGTCCTACCTTTTAACCAAAACTCAGCATGGCAGGTGGACACTGAAAGCCTGCACTGTCTGTGGTTGCTGCTGTTTAACAGCTGACCCAGGTATTCTGTGATGCTACCGTGTTGCTTAGTTAAGCTGCACACATTATTTTTTTCCTGTATTAATGGTGTGTCATATTTTTTACTGTTAAGTACTTATGTGTGACTAAGTCTAGGCAAATGATTGCTTATTGGTAGCCTATAAATTCAGAGACAGTAATGATGGTGATGCCAAATCACCACAGATCATCCACTGGGGCGGCTGAGATAGTGACACCTTTGCTTTCTGATGGTACAACATACATGAACTTTGTTTCATGCACAAAATTACTTTATAAATTGTATAACTTCACCTTCAAACTATATGTATAAAATACACATGAAACGTAAATGAATTTCATATTTAGACTTGGATCCCATTGCCTAGATATCTCATGTACATGGAAATATTCCAAAATAAAAAAAAAATAGACTAATATCTGAAACACTTCTGGCCCCAAGCATTTTGGACAAGGGATACTCAATGTGTACTTCCTTAACATGCGTGACCGTACTATTCCATGCTAAGAGCTAAGCGCAAGTACAGCCCCATTTTAAAGATGAAGAACTTAAGGCTTAGCACAGCAAGGAACTTATCCAGGGCCACACAGCTACACGGTATCTGAGCCAGAACTTGAACTTGGTGCAGTCTGATGCCAGAGCCCAGGATGTGTTCCCAGGATGTAACTGGCATCCTACACTAGAAAGGGCTCTTGCAGTGGAGAGGAGGGAGATTACTCTAGCCTGGGAACAGCTGGAAGGAAAGCTAACATGCACTGGGCACCTCCCCCGCTGCTACACACTCGTCTCTGAGCAGGGACTAGAGGCAGAGGTGTAAGAGTGTCCTCAAGAAAAAGAGGAAGCTGCATGCAGGAAGACACAAAGGCACAAAGGTACCCAGGAAGGACCACGCCAGAAAGTGCTCAGCGCAGGGGTGGGAAGTAAGAGCCCAGTGTGCTATGCTACACAGACACTTCAGCTCTTCCTTATTGAGATTCTTCTTCCCTCCCGAGCCTGCCATTAATGTGTGGGCATGAGGAGCAGAGAGCACCAAGAGAAGATGAAAAAGAGCTCAGATTCCGGCAGCATTTCATCTCCAAACTCTCACCGACCATGACCTCTATTTTCAAATATTTCTGTAATGGTGATGAACAGAAAGACTGACTCTAAACTGGGGCATGATTACAAAGATAATCATATTCAAATAGATTTAATTAATTGCACACTTTTCTTTTTCTTTTTTCTTTTGAGACAGGGTCTAGCTCTGTTGCCTAGGCTGGAATGCAGTCGTGTGATCGTGGCTCACTCCAACATCGAACTCTTTGACTCAAGTGATCCTCCTGCCCACACCCAGCCTCCTAAGTAGCTGCGACTACAGGTGTGCCGCACCACACCCAGCTAAGTTTTAAAAGTGGAGAGATGGAGTGTTGCCATGTTGTCCAGGCTGGTCTTGAACTTCTGGTCTCAAGTGATCCTCCCACCTTGGCCTCTTAAAGTGCTAAGAGAGGCCAAAGTGCTGGGATTACAGGCATGAGCCCCCACGACTGGTCACTGAATACATATTTTTCTAACAGAAAAGGGAAAAAAAAACTTTAGATGAAAATTCCTTGGATGGATTTTAAAGCATCTTTTGGTCATTCAGAATTGTCCTTATTATACCTTTAGAAATATGAACAGTTGAAGACCAATTATGGCTGGATGCTTCATGTTCTTTGGGACAGCATTTAGTTTTAGACTGTTTCCATTTAAATTACATGTAGGCATATTTTTCTACATTACATCTATTTTAAAGTGCGTATGACATGATGCACATGCTGGTCTCATTCCCGCTTCTTTGAGTAAATTCTCTTCTGTAAGTGATATCAGAGGTGGCTAATTATGTCTCTGCATTTATAGCTTGTGGGTAGCTATTGCTATAAATTATTTTATGACAAGATTTTAGAGAGGAACACAAGTAAAGCACCTATTTTATATGAAACTGTAACTATTTTATAGTCATCTTTACAACTCAGTGTTCATATAGTATAGCCAAAAAAAAAAAAGGAATTGCTTATACTGTATAAACTTGAGAGTAAACTCTTTTAGAATAATGAATACATTTTTCAGTGAAAATTGAATACATAAATTTTTAATAGAAAAAACAATTACATCTACTATCAACAGTATCAAATTTTTAAAAAATTCTACAAATACCAGATTGATTTTTTCATAATTTTTTTGTAGTTCACATAAACCTAAAACTCTCTCAAACAAAAATTGCTCTTTTTCTCCTCCAAATATTCTTAGAATAATACAAGTAGGGCGCTTTGCTTTGACATCATCATTCAGGAAAACTTCAGGGATGAGATGTTAAACATACATATGTCCCAAAAGGAAAGTAATATTTTGAATATTTATTTTCAAACAAGGTAGAACATGGTAAGATCTGCTGTTAAAACACACAATTTTTAGATAGACTTTGCTTAGACTGTATATAGAACAACAAAGAAAAGTAAATAAGAGCTCTAAAATACGCTGTTAGGCCAGGTGCGGTGGCTCATGCCTGTAATCCCAGCACTTTGGGAGTCCAAGGAAGGTGGATCACCTAAGGTCAGGAGTTCAAGACCAGCCTGACCAACATGGTGAAATCCCATCTCTACTAAAAATACAAAAAGTAGCTGGGCATGGTGGTGCATGCCTGCAATCCCAGCTACTTGGGAGGCTGAGGCAGGAGAATCACTTGAACACAGAAGCCGGAGGTTGCAGTGAGTCAAGATCGAGCCATTGCACTCCAGCCTAGTCAACAAAAATGAAACTTTGTCTCCAAAAAAAAACAAGTTAAAATATGCTGTTAGAACTTGATATATAAAAAAAAAAGTTGTTTTTTTTTTTTAAAGAATACAGAAAACAGCAAAGTTCGTCTTATTGAGGCATCCAGTAAAGCTCCACAGAGAAACCATTCCCTTGTGTCTCTTCTGCACTTGGCCCTGGCAGGGTAAGATGAAGAGGATGTGGTCCATACCTCAGGTAAACCTTTAGATGGGAGGGAGAGACAAATCCACCCTGAGATCATTCCAACATAAGGGGCTAAGTATGCCAGGGTAGTAGACAGAGATGTGTGCAGGGGCTCTAGATGCTCAGAAAAGGGACACTTCACCCATCTGGGGGTTGTGAGTGTGGAGGCTTATAGCACAGGGAACACTTGCGGTGACCTTACAGAATGTGTAGAGAGAAACTAGATGAAGAGAAGAAACTAGGTGAAGAGAAGGTGCCTCAGGTCACAGGACAGCATGTTCCATGGCAGGAGAGTCTAAGGCAGCACAGAGAGTATGGCAAGAACTGCCAACCATTCTTCATTATCGGGCCATTGGATTCCAACAGAAGATGCATGAAGAGGATTCTGGAGTGGCAGATAAGGACCAGATGATGCAGGGTCTTTAGGACCATTTAAAGAGGATGGGAGAAGGGTGGTAAGGAGGCTTCTTACTCTACAAAATATTTTGAAGAGTGAGTAAGACTTGATCGGATTTGCCTTTAGAGAGAACACTGGGAAGCGACATGGAGGATGGAGCTGAGGAGTGCAAGGCTGCAGGCAAGGGGCCTGGGGCTGTGCTAGACAAGGGAGGAGTGCCTAGACCCAGCCAAGACAGCAAGAATGGAAGGCGGAACCAGATGTGAGATAAGACTGGCTGGATCAGATAGATCTGACTTTTTAGGAGCTCCATAAATAGTCAAGGGATGAAAGAACCAATACATAGAATAAATCCTTGGACAACATTGCTTGGGCTATGGCAAGCAGAGTCATGATAAGCCATATTCTAGGATAACTTTTTCCTATTAAAGGCTATTTATCAAACTGTAGGAAGAAAAATGAGAAATAGACACATTTCTAAAGTAGCACAACAATTGACTTTTTATTGGTAGTGATGGCTGGGTGGAGGTCAACTCTACCTCCCCATGTAAGTGAAGCATAAACATTTTAAATCATCCACTTATAAAAAACAAAAGCAACCGAAAACAACAGCAAACATGATTCAGGAAATACAATAGAAGCAAACACACCTGATAAAGAGGAGTGTCACTGATGATAAAACTGTATTGATGGTTGTACTTAGAGGATTGCTTTATCTTAAACATTTTAATTTTTTATCTTAAACTCTGTGTTTATAATAATTAAATTTCACTTGGAATTGAGAGACCATTTCCATCAGCAACAGGATGAATTATTAATATTGCAGAGGTCTTCAAACATGTGAAAACATTAAATTATCTGGATTTAAATATATGATTTAAAATAGCAGAGGGCATATGTGGCTGATTAGGTTAATCCCTTTCTTTTGAGTTTGATTTTCTTTGATTCCCTTCCACTACTTCTTCCAGGAGTCTACTTTAAACACACACACTTAAAGCTGAAGAAAGCCTAAATCAGTTCCAATTACAGGTACAAGATTATTTTCTGGAACTAAAAAATGTCAATGAATGTCTTATCCTAGAAAAATAAGCAGTAAGACTTCACTTTAATTGCCAGCTAAACAGTTTAGTGTCCTAGCCCAGTCTTCCAGGAAAACCTACATGAAAGAAATGAAACATATTTCTCATTAACCCAAGTTCTTGGAAAGATATTTAATGAAGTCTTGCAAGTATGTGGTTAAATAGAAATGTCTGATAAACTTGCTTCTACTAACGAATGAGAGGAAAAATCGGCAGTAAACATTTCTTATACTATAAACATTTCATTTGTGAATAATGAGAATCAAAATTGGCTATGATCTCACCATTTAGGCATATTTACAACAACATTGATGGAAAAAATTCAGTACCACCTGGTTGGTTTAAAGGAAATTGCGAATTATCATTTAAAAATTCACTCAGCATGAATGGGTAAAAAGCATATGGCAGCTCTTCGTTGGTGTGACCGTGGCTGCCATTTTATGTGTCACAGTCTGGTTACAACTTTTAAGTTCATGTGCTTTTGAACATGGTCCTTTTTTTTTTTCCTTTTCAAGACAGGGTCTTGCTCTGTTGCCCAGGATGGAGTGCAGTGGCGTGATCTCAGCTCACTGCAACCTTTGCCTCCTAGGCTCAAGTGATCCTCCCACCTCAGCCTTGTAAGTAACTGGAACTGTAGGCATGTGTCACCATGCCCAGCTAATTTTGTATTTCTTGTAGCGACAGGGTCTCACTATGTTGACCAGGCTGGTCTCGAACTCCTGGGCTCAAGCGATCTGTCCTCCTCAGCCTCCCAAAGTGCTGGAATTACAGTCATGAGCTACCACCCTTACCCTGAACATGGTGTTTTAATTCCCTAAGTGATAGGCAGAAAACGATGCTCTGCTTATAGGGGGACATGCATGCAATGACTATAACCCAGGTATACCTCTGGGTTCCAGTTTATGCTCTATCTTTTCCCAAACAAGAACAAGAATTTCAATTCCATATTATCAAAAGGAAGATAAAAATGTGAGATGCTAGTGTCATTGTTTCCGGTCATCTCCTTATTCTTAATGTTCCCAAGCCCCAGGACAATAATATGAGAGAGAGAGCAGCTTGCACATTTTTCACCGTAAGTATGTGTAAATGAGAAACAGAAGTAGAAGTGTGTGTGTGTGCGTCTGTGTGAGAGAGAGAGAGAGAAATCAAGTGTACATAAAGTGTACATCATATTATGTAAGGGAGGCTATCAGCCATGACACTGATTACAGGAACTAGAGAACTAACTAAACAAGCAAGAAAAAAAAATCCTTGTTAAAATGTAGTTTGGTCGTGTGGAAAGAATACTAATCACAGTAACTTCTCGGGTCTGCTTACCATATCCATATGCCTAATTACAATGCAGCACAGTGATGAATATGTAAATCATTTAAAAAGTGTTGGATTAACTTGTGCACATTTTTACTACAACACTGTACTGTGTTAAATCCATCTTCATAATTTATCACTCATAAACTATGGTCATTGGCCCATAACTTACAACTTTGGAAGCTTGTAAGAAATGACAAGGTGAGAAAGGAATTAAAAGCATATTTAGAGTAATAATAATTTTGAAAAAAAGGCATATGTAAATGAAGACAGGAAGACTATTGGTAAAAGGTATGCTTGCTATTCTCTAATACATGCTGTTTCTAAATTAAATTTACTTTAGATGTATTCATGGATTGGAAAAAATGGACACACTAGCGAAGCAAATTTTATCGTCGAATTCCTAAAGAATAAACATGTAGTAAATTTTATAATCAATTGCCTAAGGAACATTATTTAACAAGTATTTTTAATAATATAAATTAAAGAAATCAAACCTATGTACAGCTTTCTCTAAAATCATACTTATTAAATATATTTACTAAGTATTTTCTTCTTCACTAATTAGCACACTAACAGTGGAAGAATATGTCACAAGAATTTAAGTAAAGCTAAAATAAATAAAGAAGGAATTACTGAATAATTACTGAATATAGGCAATACTAAATAAACCTTTTTTTTTTTTTTTGAGACAGAGTCTCACTCTGTTGCCCAGGCTGGAGTGCAGTGGCACGATCTCAGCTCACTGCAACTTCTGTCTCCCAAGTTCAAGCAATTCTTGTGCCTCAGCCTCCCAAGTAGCTGGGATTACAGGCGTGCATCACCACACCCAGCTAATTTTTTGTATTTTTAGTAGAGACAGAGTTTCACCATGTTGGCCAGGCTGATATTGAACTCCTGGCCTTCAGTGATCCTCCAGCTTTAGCCTCCCAAAGTGTTGGGATTTGTACAGGCATGAGCCACTGCACCGGTCCTAAAAAGACACTTTATAAAAACTATTCACAAAGTGTTCTGTATAAGCACTGTACAGTCTTAAACTACTCTACAGCAGGGTTTCTCAATTTTTGCACTATTGGGCTAGATAATTCTTTGTTTTGGGGAACTGTGCATTGAAGGACGTTTCCCTGGCATCCCTGGCCTCCACCCACCAGATCACCTCCCACCCTCAGCTGTGACAACCAAAAATGTCTCCACACACTGCCAAATGTGCCTTGGGGGACAAAATCTGCCCCCTGTTGAGAAGGACCGCTTTATAGAATGTGGAAATAAAAATTCTGTGCATGGCGTCACAACCGAAGGACACTTGCGGAGGTCACTAGTCTTAGAACAGGGAACTTTTTCTTTGATGAGAACTATTATGCCACAGGGAGAAATTAAACTCAGCAAAAGGGAAGACTCATCAAAGTATGTTTTATTTCTTTTTCTTAAGGTAGGTGTTGAGACAGTGCGAAAGAAACAAGAAATAAGGAAATGTTCTCTCATAAAATTAAGAACAGAGGAAATAAAATTACTTCAGTAAACAGAGCAGATTATAAAAATATGCTTCAGTTCTATATTATGATTGAAATGGGACGATAAAAACTGAAAGATAAAACAGAGGAGACATAAGTAGAAAATGACAGACTTGGCTGGATGCAGTGGCTCATTCCTGTAATCCCAGCACTTTGGGAGACCAGCCTGGCCAACATGGTGAAACCCCATCTCTACTTAAAAAAAAAAAAAAAAAAAAAATTATCCAGGTGTGGTGGCAGGTGCCTGTAATCCCAGCTTTTTGGGAGGAGAATTGCTTGAACCCAGGAGGCATGGGTTGTGGTGAGCTGAGATTGTGCTGCTACATTCCAGCCTGGGCAACAGAGCAAGACTCTGTCTCAAAAAAAAAAAAAAAGAAAGAAAGCAAATGACAGACTATGAGGATGTGGCGATGAGGTGGCCTTGGGGAAGGAGGTAGGGTAGAACTTTAGAAGACAGAGACAGAGACTGGTATTTAAAAGTAGGGGTTCTCCTGGCATTCTCTTTGCATGTTCTCTTACAGGCCTCCCCTCTTAGACCCTGGCCCAGCCTTCTCCACCAGGCTGTCCTCCATCCTTCTCCTCAGGCCCCACCAGCTACTGCTTGCTAAAGCGTTCTTTTCAGGGAAGCCTTGAGGATGCTGCCAGGACATATTAAACACCAATGAGGGGACTCACTCACTGCCAACCATGACTGCCACAGAAGGCTTGGGAATTGGGGAATGGCATGATTAAAGCCTTGCTTTACTACACAGAGCAAAAAAGTTTTTTGAAGGAGAATTTGTGTGAAGAACAGCGAGGAAGGGAACTGTTCAGGAACAAAGAGATGAGAGCCTAAGTCAGAGTGACGGCAGAAGAAACTGAATATAATAGAACGATTTATGTTTGGTATTGAGGGACTGTGTTAACGTTTCTTCCCAAGTCCACAAGGGGCATGGTTTCAAAGGCAAGAACTTCCTAGCGCCATACCCCTATCCACCACCCCCAAATCTGGGAGCCTAGAGTTCTTCGTCTAACTTTCCCATGTGCGGGAAGGTAGACAACCCTGGTGAGCTTCCTTTGTTTAAAAAGACTGCCAAAAGCCTTTGGAAGGAGGGGCTCTAGTGGGAGCCAGACAGCCAATCCAGCATCAGAGTTGAAGGTCAATCACTCCAGAGGAAGTCTGGAAAAACTCCTCTCACTGGACGAGAACTTGAACGGGATGGGAGTAACTCCGGGGTTAAAATCCCGCCTACTCCCTTACCTATATGGACTCCAACTCTGGATCCCCTCCCACGACAACGTGGGAGCTCTCTCTCTCTCTCTACTTCTCTCTCTCTTTCTACCTAATAAATCACTTTCTGCCAAAACTCTTTGAGACCACCACACCTTCAGGGCCTCTTTCCCCATTCCTGGGGCAGGGGAGGCCAAAAACCTGGGACACCCGGTTACAGTATCACACTTTGAGGGAGAATGTATGTTATTTGTTCCTTATCACAGTCAACAACAAATCTAGATTTGCTTTATGCACAGGAAATATTTAATATTAGGTTTAATTTGATTCAATGAGAAATATTTAACATTAGTTAGGTTTAATTTGATTCAATGCATTTAATATTAGTTAGCTATAATTTGATTCAATGTGAAATATTTAACATTAGTTAGGTTTAATTTGATTCAATGCATTTAAGTTAACCAATGAGCCCTACTGAACTCATAAGGAAACTAAAGCCCAGTAAGGTTAACTGATTTGCCCACAGTTAAAGGGCTGGAAAGTTCTGGAGCCAAGGGTAAAACCCAGGTCTCTTTAATTCAAAATCCAAGGCTTCATTCATGACACCAGTTGCAACAAATCTGTGGCATGTGTGGTGATTCTATTTCTTTGCCACTGCAGACATTCCTAATCAATTTCCTACTCAAGCTTGGATATAGCCTCAGAATCCTTCCGAACACAGGGCTCCAGAGACCCACTTCAAATCAACTTTTTCTGTATCCTGGCAGGATAGCATGCTATCTCTCCAAGATAAAGGAAGGAAAATGGTAGAGGTGATTTGCCGGCAGAAGCATTATCACTTGGCAGCTGTGGGTGCAGATTGTGAGAAAGAGAAAAGGGTAAGCATCAGGAATGACAAAGAGTGTAAGCCTGGGGGATGAGGGGGATGGCGACACTATTAACAGAGTAATAGAGCTGGAGTAGCAGCAGAGCTGTAACACTGTGAATGTGGTCTTGAGGTGTTGTCCAATTCTTAAGCGGGGGGTGCTGTGACAATGACAGCGGAAGGGGGCTGGTTATGGAAAGCCACAGTCAGGGCCTCCTAACGCTTCTAGCAATTTCAGCCCCCAAAACAGTGAAACTGTGGATCCTAAAGGCATATGTCCAAAAGATACTCGCCAAACATTTTAGAAAAGATTAATTAAGGAGGCTCCAAAGTCCTGCTTTTGAAGACACTTCTCAGAATCATTTTGCAAAGCAAGAAAATTCTTTTATAATTCAAATAGTTACCAAATAATAAAACTTTAAATTTTCATGCATCGGGTTTCATTGAAGTGGGAAGAATGGGGCAGGAAAAGAAAATGGCTCTTCAGCAGCCTTCTCAAGGAGAATTATAAACAATGTCTGTAAAACTTCACGCACTAAATGAAGTACCAAACCTGAAGTCCTTTGATTGAAATAAAGGTTTGGGGAGTTGCTTCTATCAATTGCCCTTCAGCATAAGATTAAAAATTTGAGGGCTTCTATCATCCCCATGATGTTCTTTAAACTTCATTATGTCAGGCACACATGGCAAATTAAACAGAATGCCACAGAAAAGTCTGGCCATAATAGGAGGCAGAGGCACTGTTTACGAAACGTTGCTAGACAACTTGTTGAACAGATTTCCAACCTCAAAACAGACATGTTTTCTATTATTTAGCATTTAATATGCTTCCTCTCTCTCTCTCTCTCTCTCTCTCTCTCTCTCTCTCCCTCCCCCTCTTTTTACCTTTAGCTTGTTTCTTCCTATTTCATTACCATCTACTTGATAAATGTCTTGGTCAAATTATGAAGTTATAATGTCATAAAGATTCTATTTGGTACCATATGGCTAATGTCAACCAAAGAGTCTTTAATATTTTCTAAGGAACAGGATATTGCATTTAATGCTCTCAAAACGAATTTCAAGCTAAAAAATGTTGAAAGCTATACATACACATGCACACACACAAATGTTCTACAAGGAGACTATCCACCCCCTCCAAAGTCAAGCTTTGATATACGGCCTAACAACAACAACAAAAAGCTTTACAACAAACTATTAAAAACCATAGACCGACATAATTTCTTCAAAAGCGTAAAGTCACTTGTGATGCATTTGCCAAAAGCATAACAAAATGCAAAAAAGCCCTTAAGTTCATCGATTGACCTAACAACATCAATTTTTCTCTGCACTTCAGCAAATTATATACATGAAAGAATATTTTGATCTTAAGAATTCTTCATCTAGCTAGTTTTGTTTCCAGTGAAGCAAACATCAGACAGGGTCTTATATATTTATGGATAGGTACGAATCCATGAAAAAGATTCCAATGACTTAAAGTTTAAATCTGTGTGATATGTGCTGAGGGGTAGTACAAAGAGCTTCCCATAGCTATGAATATTCTAAACCAAATATTAAAACAGCATTTCAAGCAGCTCAAAGTAGCATACAACATTTTTAGTAGTAAGAAAATTTCACTCAGCAGCAATATTTTTAAAGGTAAAACTTTTTTTTTTTTTTTGAGACAGTCTCACTTTGTCACCCAGGCTAGAGTGCAGTGGCTCAATCTTGGCTCACTGCAACCTCTGCCTCTCGGGTTCAAGCTGTTCTTGTGCCTCAGCTGGGTGCCACCATGCCTGGCTGATTTTTGTATTTTTAGTAGAGATGGGGTTTCACCATGTTGACCAGGCTGGTCTCGAACCCCTGACCTCAGGTAATCCACTTGTCTCAACCTTCCAAAGTGCTGGGATTACAGGCATGAGCCACCGTGCCCTGCCTAATAGCCAAACCTTCCAAAGACACTTTTTTAACAGGGGACTTTATCAAGCATTGCACTTGCTCCTCTGATAAGAAAAAAGGGGAATGGGGAAAGTAGTGGGTGCTGGATGGCATATGGTTATAGCTCCTTGCCTATGTCCACCTCCTTCCCTTTTGCCTTTAGGAAAGAAGGGCTGGACAACAATGGGGAGTCCCTGGGAGAGCTGGAAAGACCGATCTGGGTTAGCTGGGACAGTGAAGACCAAGCAAAGTGGGAAGCTTTTTGGTTTTCCAAATTAATCTCAACGTTTCTGCTCGGGCTCTGACAGCCTATATAGTAGGCAGCAATCTGCAAAATTGCAAAGGGGCATTTTGTGTTATTTCTGAAATCTCGTCACTTTTTCTAAAGTACTCTCTTCCCCATCTCTGCAAGTCATTCCGTTACTTCCTCCGTGATACTTGTCACAACCTGAAACTCTCTGTGCACTTAATTGTCTGTTTGCTTACCGTTTCCTACCCTAATAGATTGTCATTTCCACAAGGACAGGGGCCTGGCCTGTGCTGGTCCCTCTCATCACCAGGACCTAGACTACTAATGCCTGGCACAGAGTTGGCCTCAACAAGAGGGTGTCGAGAGATAAATGAACCCTGGCCTGCCCGGCCTCCTGTCATCAATTTACGGGTACCGTGGCCCTATGTTGCCCTGTGGTTAGTCAAAGACCCCCATCAGTCCTACGCTTCAACCTGGCCTTAGGTGAACATTGTGTTTTCCACCCTCAGGTCCAGAGGTGGGCCTTGGTTGACCTAAGCCAATCACAGTTTTCTTCTGGCACAGTGTAGAAGTAGACATGTGATATACTTTGAACTTGGTCCATTCAGAGAAAAGCTCAGAAATTTGTTAAATGGTTGAGGAAAGAGAAGATCCCACCCTCCCCCAGGAGGCAGGAGGCACACAGCCCTGGGGACTCTCAGTGGCCACCTCACTTGCACAAGGTCAGAGCCCATGAGGTCAAAGCTCACACACAGAAGGCAACAAAGTCAAGAGATTTACAAAGGCAACCAGCTACAACTCTGAGATCTCAAAATCCTCTGGCTCAAATCAACCCAGAGGGCCACCTCTGAATTTTCCACTTAGATGAGCTCATTCATTCTCTTCCTTTTAAGATTGCCAGAGCTAGGCCAGGCATGGTGGCTCATGCCTGTAATCCTAGTGCTTTGGGAGGCCGAAGCGATGGAACACTTGAGGTCAGGAATTCGAGACCAGCCTGGCTAACATGGTGAAACCCTGTCTCTACTAAAGATACAAAAAACGGTAGCCAGGTGTGGTGGTGTGGGCCTGTATTTCCAGCTACTTGGGAGGCTCCGTCTCAAAAAAAAAAAAAAACCAGACGACCAGGATTTTCTAACTGATACCCATCCCACTCGAAGTCCCACTCCCCCATTATATATCAGCAGCCTTTTATTTAATTAACTGAATATTCATGATCTAAATGAGGTATCTTGCAGAGAGTATTTTTACTTAAAAATTAAAACAAGCAGATGATCCGAATTTGTGTTCATTGTTAGAATGTTTTTGAAATGGATGCGGAATAGCATTGTTCTTTTCCTCTCTCAGCCACCCACATTGCTAGCTTCCAGGGCCACTCTATCCTGTTCCCAATTGCTGGAATAATCCAGACGGCAAAATAGATAGAAACAGCACTGAAACCACACAGCTTCCAACTTCCTGCCTCATCTTTGTATGGGAGACTCTTAAGAAAAGAAAAAAGTTAAAAGAAGTTTCCTAAGTTTGGGAAGTAGATGTTTTCTAATTTTCACTTTATAGTTGGCCAATTTTTTTTTTAATAATGAAAAACAGAACTACAGCAAAGCCCAATGATGTCTGTTAAATGAATACAAAATAGTATGAGAACAATTCATAAGGAATAGATTTAAAATGCTATGAGATTTTGGAGGAGAGAATGTATAGTAAGCAGCAATCTGCAAACGCAGAGATTTACAAAGACAGGAGTTAGAAAGACTTCGCAGAAATTGCATTTGTGCTAGATTTTGAAGCGTGGTGAAGAGCAACAGGGAACAGAGATGAAGGGAGGGAGTGAAACCTTAAATTATGCCTGGGAAACTGGGAGTGGCCCAGTTGGATGGACATGAACACAGGAGATGTGCTGGCTGGGGGAAGGTAGGTGGATAAAATCTGGAAATGCAGTTTGGGAGCAGACTTGGAGAATTCTGAAACCCTCAAGTCAACTGGCTCGGGGGAGATCGGTGAAGAGTTATTAGCAAGACAATGATGAGGCCAGGATGAGGTTTGGCAGTGGTTTGGCTTGGTTTGGCAGTGCCCTGAAGCATGGTCCAGAAGTCACACGGGCCTAAATTGGGATAGAGAATGTGAAGCTTGATTACGCAAATTGAGTCATTCTTATCATACCCAACTAAGCCAGAGTCGAGGAGCAGGAGTCAGGGGGTAAGCACTCAGGACACACAGCATTGGCTCCAAGAATTGAATTTTCTGCAAGCCCAGCTGCCAAAATGGCCAGCCATAACCTTGAAACCAGCGTCACCTAGTAGCTACTGAAATGACCTGCCATGACTCCAAGACTGGTTTTATCGACCACCATCACTGTCACCCAGTAATCAGGACTTACCAGCTCCCAAAAGCTTCTCTAGTGCCAGTGAGCTTTCTTCCAAAATGATATGTGACATTACTTTTATTCATTTGACTTTATTTATTTGAGACAGGGTCTCAGTCTATCACCCAGGCTGGAATGCAGTGGTGCAAACATGACTCACTGCTCACTTGAATCTCGGGCTCAAGTGATCCTCCCACGTCAGCCTCTCAATTAGCTGGGACAACAGGTGTGCTCTGCCACACCTGGCTAATTTTAAGGTGTTTTTTTTTTTTTTTTTTGGTAGAGACAGGTTCTTGCTATGTTGTCCAGGCTGGTCTCGAACTCCTGGCCTCAAGTGATCCTGTCACCTCAGCCTCCCAAAGCTCTGGGATTACAGGCCTAAGTCACTGTCCCCAGCCCACACCTCTCTTTATAATAGAACTCTCAATTTTCCCTATGTTTTTCAGACATACCAAAGCCCACCTCAGTCTGTGTGTTTGCCACAAATTGCTATTCCGTGATTCTCAAATACAATGTTTAATTTAGGGATTTGTCTCTATGTTTTCTTTTGATTACAACAGGAGTGTATGGGGAAAGGTGGGATAGGACAGCCTGCAGAGGCCGTCCCAGGCTCCAAAGCCACCCCATTTCTCTGCAGTAGAGTTGGTGTCAGCAGGGTCCAAGCCAGGGATTAGGGAACACCACAGCTCAGAGGTTCAGGCTAAGCGTGGGTTAAACAGTCTTGTGAACTATTCTCAGACCCTCACCAGCATCTTTAATTTCATGTCTATGAAAAAACTATTTTGTTTAAAAAAAGAGCCTAAAAACAGAAGTATAGAGTATAACTATTTACAAGTAGGTGCTATCAGAATAAATGTAATTATTATTATATAAATTATCTTTAAGTTTAAAAATAACAGTTCTAAGAACATTTAATTTTTTTTCCTCCTTATTCTGGGGTGGCTTTGCAATTTCAGTCTAGACATATTCACACCCTTAAAAATGAGCTTTAGAGTTTAGGATCTTAAAATAGGACTGTGGTGACATTATAATACAACTCAAGAAGGAACAATGGTTGGGGTATAATTTGTTTCTTCTTTCTCCAGATGAGGCTTGAATTCATTGGAGATGGAAAATTCAGAATAGATAAATTATAGAAGGAATTAAACTTTTAGTATAATAAAATATATTAGAATAAAAGATCTAAGACACTTTGAATAAGGCATAGATACTAGGAAACAAATTTCAGCCAATAGGAGCCATCATTTCTCAATAGAAGATAAAGCTTTCTCATCATCCAACGAGGGCAGGTCATTTAGTTACTCAAATCAAGTAGGAGAAAATGCTGGATTAAGGACAAAGAAAAAGACATGGATTATGCTAATTCTAAACTAGGTGATAATAGAGGCTCCTCCGCCCTTCCGCCCCTTCGTGTGCTATCCTTTGTTGGGGCATGATTTAGGTATTTAAATGCTATTGTGGATTTCAGGGGGATAAGGTTTTTTTCACACAACTTTGTCCCAATGGAACTTTGCTCTCGTTGCCCAGGCTGGAGTGCAATGGCGCTATCTTGGCTCACTGCAACATCCAGCTCCTGGGTTCAAGCAATTCTCCTGCCTCAGCCTACTGAGTAGCTGGGATTACAGGAGCCTGCCAACATGCCCAGCTAATTTTTATATTTTTAGTAGAGACGAGGTTTCACCATGTTGGCCAGGCTGGTCTCGAACTCCTGACCTCAGGTGATCCACCCACCTCGGCCTCCCAAAGTACTGGGATTACAGGTGTGAGCCACCACACCCAGCCAATTCATACTTTTTTGAAAAAGAAACTAAAAAGCTTTCTGAATTAAAAAAAAAAATGTATCTCTACAAAGCAAAAAGATAAAGAAAACATATTTCCAGCCACTTTCATATCTCAGGAAGCAGAGACAGGCTCCTGAGTAGATCTGAGCACGCTCACTAGGTATGTTTGGACTGTGTCAGCACCACACAGCAAGCATTTTCAATAGCACCCAGGAAAGCCTATTTCATGCTGCAGAAAAAGAAATGAGGTGGCTGTAGCTGGGGCCACGTGGCTGCTGGGCCTCCTGGGGGGCTTCTGGATATTCACGTGTGTGAGCGCTCCCATTTCAACACCTACAACTTCCTCTTCTCCACCTTGTCTTTCTCCAAAGAGGGTGTGAGAAATGAATATTTGCATAGAAAACGGAAGACCCTGTACATGTGACACACACATACATTGAAAGTGTGGGCCCTAGTGCCAGGCAGGCTTGCTGGGAATCCTGGCTCTCCACTTAGCCTCTCTAAGACTTCCTCATCTGTTATGTGGGATGATACTCACCTCGAGGTTTTTGGGTAGGATTTATGAGATTTTGTATGCAATGAGAAATGCCTGGAACACTGTAAACCCTCAATAAACTCTGGGTATTAATTGCTGTGTGCATATGT
Organism: Cacajao melanocephalus; assembly: GCA_963573385.1. NCBI lineage: Eukaryota > Metazoa > Chordata > Mammalia > Primates > Pitheciidae > Cacajao > Cacajao melanocephalus. Next base: position 26,959 of record CAUYLG010016585.1, read on the forward strand.
GTGTGTGTGTGTGTGTGTGTGTATTTTTTTTTTCTACAAAGGAAAAAAATGCTTAATTTATGCCTTCCTAGGAAGGCGTCTGGCAGGGTTTTTAAAGTCAAGGATGAGGACAAAGGTGGAGTATTGACAGATTCAGGGGGCAAGGAGGCATTTTTCAACAAGAACTAATCCCTTTTACTTGAAAGGGTGAATGACATAGAACACCCCAGACTTTACTACTTCTCAAAAGGAAACAAAAATCTCCCCTGGGCATGAGACTTCGCCTCTCCCACCCAAAACAGGCTTGTTTCTACAACTCCATCTGGAGAAGCTTCTAGCAACCAGCACCTCCCTCCTCTGTCCCCGCCCTGCCTCACCAGTCATTTTGCTAAAGACACCCACATCCATCCACTTGGTTCGCCTTTGTCTTCCCCCAGGTGCTATTTCTGAGGTTACTCAGGACGGAACAGGAGAGCTACAAATCCAAACACGTGTTCTCCAGCTCCTCTAAATTGTATTTATCAAGGAGACAAAACAGGATCCAGGATCACTACCTGCAAATCCCTTAATTGTAACCTACTTTCAGATAAAAATTACATGCTTTTGAAACCAGCAATAATAAACTGAAATGCATGAACAGTCAACACAATGACAAAATATACTCTGCAGAGATTGAGGAGACATTGTTCCATCTTTTAAAGTCAATCTGTGATCTGCCTCTACAGGAGATGAATGAAAGTGCATAGAAGACAAAAGAATGTGATAATAACAGAGATAATACTCAGCCCCAGTACAAACAATCTTTTTTTGGGTCAATAACCATTTGAAAAGGAACTATGGATTTTGTGCCTAATAGAAATGAGAGGGTGGCTCCCAGATAATTTGAATATTTCTTTCCCTTTTTTTCCTTTTCCTTCCTATGCTGGAAATAAAAAGGTTGATGTAAACATATATCTTAGAACACAGAGTTCCTTAAAACAGAACATTTCTAGGATGACCAAATCCCTTTCTAGTCCCACAGGTTTCTCTCTGATAGACCCACAGAGAAAACTAGCACCATTCTGACTTCGCAGGGGTCGCTGTGGCAGCACCTTCCTGGCAACAGAACATACAACGAACACACTAATGTGGCAATGAGCTGCCACCCAGGGAACAGGCCAGAAATGGCTGGAGGCAGGAAGTGGGGAATTAAGGGAGGTGGCAAAATAGAAGAACATGCTTCACACAAACCTGCTATCTCCATTCTTTGCGCAATTAATCATTTTAGAAACTAGCAAAAGACACCGATGCATAATTGGCCCATTGAGGGATGTGACACTAGAGAGATTTTTAAAAATTTTACTTCTTGAAGTCATCGGTGGTTTCAAATCTTAGAACACAGGTGTACAGAACTGTTAAAATTTACCACCAACAACGACCTTTTCAGAGATAAACTCTTTTGCTTTTTTTTTTTGTGAGAGTCTCGCTCTGTCACCAGGCACCAGGCTGGAGTGCAGTGGCGCAATCTCGGCTCACTGCAATCTCCACCTCCTGGGTTCAAGCAATTCTCCTGGCTCAGCATCCCTTGTAGCTGGGACTATAGGCATGCACCACCATGCCCAGTTAATTTTTGTATTTTTAGTAGAGACGGGGTTTCACCATGTTGGCCAGGATGGTCTCGATCTCTTGACCTTGTGATCCGACCGCCTCGGCCTCCCAAAGTGCTGAGATTACAGGTGTCAGCCACTGTGCCCGGCCCAGAGATAAACTCTTGTATCATTGCTGCTCCAAGCAATGGCCCCACCTCTCTGGGGATATTTGTCCACCCACCACCACAGGACACCCACGGGGCCACAGTGGCAGATCTCCTCTTAGAGAGAAGACAGTGGGATTTTGTGAGGTTTCCTTTAGTGCTGGAGCTCAGCTAGACATGTGGGGTCACATTACTCTGGTCTAGACCCTAGGATACCTCTGCTGTTGTAGTATTTATGCTTTAAATAGGAAGAGGGGGGCTTCTAGGACTAGTATTGCCTCTGCCACTCAGAATATTACAATTTCTCAATTTAAGCTTCCCTTTCTGTTTTGAAATACAGCTGCTACTAGGATGTGGATCTGAACAATTTCTTGCACTGAGGATAACCAGACAGGAAATGGTTTAGGGCTTTAGCAGTCAGTCATCTTAAACAGGCCATATACATTCTTTAACTTACCCAGAGATCCAGAGAACTGATTGGATAAAACAGCATCCAGCCCCAGCAGTGAGTTGATTGTTTTGTTGTCTGGAGAGCAGGGTGTGAGAGTAAGGGCACATACTAAGAGTCCTGCGGCCAGGGTGACCCTTGCACCTGCCATCCCAGCTGTGGGCCCCTGGAGAGGCAGCTCACCTCTCCAACCATGCTTCCCAAGTGAGTAAATAAGGACCATCATACCTTCCTTTGGAGTAGTTGTGAGAATTAAATGGAATATGCTTCATATGGTGCCTGCCCCACAGTAAAGCTCAATCAATTGATCATGGCCCTCCCTCTCTGAATCCCTTCTTGAATTTTTTGTATCCTCCTCATGGACATCAGCATACAGTTGGGCATGCAGGGGGCTCCCAGGAAATGCTTGGCCAACTCCAAGTGATAGTGGCAAGAGGCAGAGAAATTCTAGGCAATAGTAGGTCCCTAGCAAAACCCCCACTTTGAACAAAAAAGCCGGAAACCCACAGCCCAAAATAACTTCTATCCCTGTTTGCCCACTGTCTCCGGATTGTTTCTTTCTGAATAATGTCTTTTTACCAATTGAATGCTGCCTTTTTCAAAACTATCTATGGCCCACCCCATCCCCAATCCTGTGCCTATAAAGACCCAGACTCAGCTAGGAGAAGAGAGAAGCAGCTTGACTGGAGAAAGGTGATTTGACTTCAGTGGGACGGCTAGACTTCGAAGGACAGATGGCTTAACTTTGGAGAAGAGCTGGCTGGAGACAACTGGACTTCAGGGAAGATTACCTACCCTTCCTATCCCCTCTCCAGCTCCCCTCTCTGTTGAGAGCAACTTCTATCACTAAATAAAATTCTCTGCCTCTACCAACCTTCAATTGTCTGTGTGACTAATTCTTCTTGGACAACAGACAAGAGTTTAGGACCCACTGAGTGTGAGTACCCAAAAAAGGCTGTCACATTGGCCCTTTGCCCTTGCCAACAGAGGGCAGCTGCCCCACACTACGAAGCAAAGTGTCCACTGAGCTGGTAACACACCGCTGTCCATGGACAGCAGAACTAAAAGAGCACTGTAACACACCCTCTGGGGCCTTGGAGGTTACAGGCACCCCCACCTGGTCTGACTGAGGGACCTACACAGAGCCTGCTTGTGCTGGTGCCCAAAGTGGCCGGCCAGATCTCGTCCTTGCTCACTTACATACTCCCTCCTGCAAGAGGTTGAGCTTGGTGGGCCGAATAAATGGGGCACCCCTGTCACAAGTCTGACAAGGAGTTGAGAAAATTCCTGCATCACAAGGAGCTTTGAAGATATGTGACTTACTCCAGGGCAGTGCCTTGTATCATACAACTTGACGTGAAATTGTCCTGAAACACAGCCACGTGGCTTTGATGATCGTCTCTGCCCAAAGGGCCTTGTGTTAGGTCAGTTGCAGCTGAAAATATTACCCAAGTGCAGCCCCAAAGCACTACTAAAGCAAGGTCCCATGATACTGTCCTAGATACTCAGAAGACATAAAGAAGATGATGGTATATTCTTTAACCAGCACCTACCTAATATATATTAGTATACAATATTCATACCTTATATTATTTGCTCTTCACTTCACTTCTTAATGACTACTTTCCTGAAACCATGTCCAACCACAAACGCTCAAATGCAATTCTTTACCATTTGGCACTTCTATTATGCCTTTGGTAAAGAATTTAAATTTTTTGTACATGTCTTTCTTCCTAACCAGTTTCTCAAATAAATTATTTTTAATGGAAATACACAGAGAAGGCTATCTGCATATCCCCTTGGCTATCAAAGTTTTAATTTGCCAACTAAATTATATTTTTTTTCTTAAAACTCTGACTGTGCAGGCTCCTCACAATGTGAGGCAGAAACAGAATAAACAGAATTCTTGTTATTCATTGTTCCTAAGTGGTTTTTCCTAGCACCACATTAGACAAAAAGTCTAATACTAGGTGTAAAAGCATTTCGGAAATGTTGCAAAGAAACTAAGGCCCATGCTTCTAGAAAAACAGAAGTTACAGAAGCATAATATATGAAAAAATTCAATGAATACACTTGGAAGTTTAAAACTAAACTTGCAAAGAGTAGGTAACCAAGTGCTCTCTACCTCAGCAGGGCACTGACCAGGGAAGATGATGAATTTTTCTTAAATTCTAGCCTGCATTATTTTAATTCCAATTTGGTTATGTCAGTCAGTATAGGAAAGAGGTAGAAATTTTTAGAAAATTAAAAGATATATTAGGGCTGGGCACGATGGCTCATACCTGTAATCCTGGCACTTTGGGAGGCTGAAGAGGGAGGATCGCTTGAGCCCAGGAGTTAGACACCAGCCTGGGCAACATAGTGAGACCCCTGTCCCTACCAAAAATACAAATATTAGCTGGGTATGGTGGCATGTGCTTATAGTCCTAGCCACTTGGGAGGCTGAGGCGGGAGGATCACTTGAGCTGGAGAGGTCGAGGCTGCAGTGAGCTGAGATTGTGCCACTGCACTCCAGCCTGGGTAAGAGAGGGGAGACCTTGTCTCAGAAAAAAAAAAGGCATATTAGCAAAATCATTGTTAATTGAAATGAGAAATGAAACTAACCAAGGCCAGATGCAGTGGCTCATGCCTGGAATCTCAGCACTTTGAAAGGCCAAGGTGGGTGGATCACTTGAGGCCAGGAGTTCAAGACAAGCCTGGGCAACATGGCAAAACCCTGTCTCTACTAAAAATACAAAAATTAGCCAGATGTGCTGGCACAGCCTGTAGTCCCAGCTGCTCAGGAGGCTGAGACACGAGGATCCCTTGAGCCTGGGAGGTCGGGGCTGCAGTGAGCTATGATCACACCACTGCACTCCAGCCTGGGCGACAGAGTGAGATTCTGTCTCAAAAAAAAAAAAGGAACTAACCTAATATTTTCCAAGGCTGCCAAATTCCAAGCTGATTATGAGCCATCTCACAAAAAGACAGAAGTTAAGGCAAAGATCATAGCTTACTCATGATTCTATCCCTGGCAATTAGTTTAAGGCCTGGTAAATAGTAAAATCTCATAATTCAATCAAATACAAAGAGGAAGGAGACTACTTCAAGACGAGAAAAAGATCACTGGAGAGAGCCAATGATTTTAGGAATTGTTTTATGAGGTAATAAGAAGCAAATAAATACTGAAAAGAAACATTTATTGTTGCATTATGCTTTGAAATCTTTACTAAATGTAACCAAATTTCCCATGAGAAAGTTAAGTGCTATTCAGGGAATTCAAAAACTTATAAAAATAAGTTAAGCTCAAGTATAATGCTATCATAGCAAGCATTTGAGGCAGTTTGTTAATCCTTAGAATATATTGCTATTTTGCAGATTGAAGAAATGAAAAATTACTTTTTTTCAGAGTCACAGAAATTCAATAGTTCTAGGTCAATAGTACAAACCACGCTGAGGAAAATAGCTTGGGTAGTAAGGGTTGTAGCATGGAAGGGGTTCCTTTAAACCATAGCATCTGAATGTTATCAGCCACAAAGGCTGTGTACCCCCAGACTATATTCCCTACTTTTGACTTCTGGAGTTATCTACTCAAAGATGAGTTTTAGGCTGGGTATGGTGACTCACACCTATAATCCCAGCACTTTGGGAGGCCAAGGCAGGAGGATCGCTTGAGCTCAGGAGTTGGAGAGCAGCCTGAGTACCACCAGCTACTAAGGAGGCTGAGGTGGAAGAATAACTTGAGCTCAGACGTCGAGGCTGCAGTGAGCTGTGATCACACCACTGCACTCCAGCCTGGGTGACCCTGAGACCCCATCTCAAAAACAAACAAACCAACAAAAACACAGAGCTGAATTTTAAGTCTGAATAATAGTTTTTTAAAAAGGGTAAGAGCTATTCAAAAGCAAGTAACCTAAACATTCAAAGAAATGTTGGGTTACTATTTTACTTATGTTTTGATTGATCACTAACCTGTGCAGGCTGCCACCAAAAAAAGAATGACGCAGCTTTTGTTCAAAGCGCATTCAAATGTTCAAGCCTGACACACCCATTTGCAAAGAAGGATAAGAGTAAGTATTTTACTTTATTTTATTTTTTATTTTTATTTTACTTTTTTTTGAGACGGAGTCTTGCCCTGTCACCTAGACTGAAGTGCAGTGGTGTGATCTTGGCTCACTGCAACCTCCGTCTCCTGGGTTCAAGCAATTCTCCTGCCTCAGCCTCCCAAGTAGCTGGGACTACAGAAGTGTGTCACCACAATTGGCTAACTTTTTTTTTTTTCTGTATTTTTAGTAGAGACGAGGTTTCATCGTGTTAGCCAAGATGGTCTCGATCTCCTGACCTTGTGATCAGCCTGCCATGGCCTCCCAAAATGCTGGGATTACAGGTGTGAGCCACCGTGCACGGCAAGACTAAGTATTCTAAAACAAGTAAACAAATCAAGGAAATTTGATTTTAAGGATGAGAGTCAAAGGTGAGTCCCAGGTCAATGCAATCCTTACCCTAAGTCTAACCTTCAGGCTCTGTGTGATGACTCACCTGTCTTCTACCAAAAGGATCTTCAGGTCCCAGTTAGCATAGACTCACACTAGATTTCCAAGATGCCAGGGAGCAAAATCCTAAGAATCCCATGGGCAAAAGAAACCAAAACACCCATAACAAACAAACACCATAAATAAGGTTTGCATTTGAACACAGAAACTGATCAGCTATTTCCCAGGACAGAAATAGCAAATGAGCATTTGAAAGGGCTCTGGTGACTCCAGTAATTCTGCAACCCAGAGCCCAGTATGTTACATATACACAAAGTGGATTAGTCCCATCTGGGACTTCCAGGCAGTCCTTCTGCCTTTCTAGGCAGCTCTCTTTCCCATCTGCCTCTCCCTCCTGTCTTCTCCATCTTCCTTACCCTTAGCCTTGGTTTCCTTCCCCCATGTAAGAAGTCCAGCCCTGCCTTCAACAGGAGCGTACTGCAGAGGCTCAATACATTTTGAACATTCATCCTCTGATCCTGCCCTTCTCCTTTATTCTTTTTATCTCTTTCCTTTTTCACTTACATATCCCTCTTTCTCCTCCTTCCTTTTTCTCTCCCTCTGTGTCTCAGTAGATATGCTTTCCTTAGCAGGTCAAAATATGAGACTTTAATACACACAGAGAGAGATACACATGCATGCATACATATTACAAATGTGATGGTGAATATATGTCTAACCTTATCTTTGAAAAATGGTCACGAGATTGCGACAAGGTTCAGGACATGTTGTCGTAACCGTGGACCCTTGGAAGGTGAAGGCATTTGGGAGGCAGCATGTGCAGGAAGCCCTCTCGGACCTTCTGACTCCCTTCTCTCCTGCAGCGGGTCATAAAACCTAGTAAGGTTTTTCTCACCTTCCAGTGAAACTGGTTATAAGACCCTCATTCAACAGGCTGCCTTCTTCTACCTGGAGGAAAATAGCATCATTATCTCTGAAGACACAGAGCCTCAGAGAAGAATCTGAACAAATAGGCCTTGCTAAGTTCCCCCAGTTCATGACGCTTAACTCATACCCTCTTTGCCGTATCATCTTTCTCCATGACTGTCCACCCTTCATCAAATCTGGCATAAAAACACACAAGTTGAATTGTTTCCATGGGTCTTTGTTTCCTTATGAAAACTCTCATGTCCCACGAAACTCATATTAAATAAATTTGTATGTTTTTCTCTTGTTAATCTGTCTTTCGTTACAGGGGTCTCAGCCACAAATCTAGAATTGGAGAGGAAGAGATATTCTTCCTCCCTTATAATTGCATATAACTAAAACAATGACGCTGGATGGAGGCAGGTTTTATTCAGTTTTGTTTGCTATTGTCGGGCCCTCAAATAGCATTTCCTACGGTCGGTGATGCTTCATGGGTTGCCAGGTTGTGACACACCCAGCCCTTCAAAGGTGGGAGCTTTCAAGCAATCCTGTCCTGCCTCAAAACACAGAACGCCTGGCAGGAACTTAGGAGGTGGAGGACAAAGCCTCAAGGAGGAAGAAAAGCAAAAGAGAAAGCATGCCAAGCCTCGTGCGATCCAGTTTTCTTCTCGGCATGTTTTAAATTAAAAGAAAACTGAAAACAAAAAGTAAATGAAAGCTTATAAACTGGAGACCTACTGAATTTGAAACCTAGCTGCATGCCCCCCACCCACCATGTCTCAAGTACCATGGTAATGTGGCATTTTCAAAACCGTTAGTTACCCTGGGAATATTTTAAATGGAGCTCAGCAAAGCATTTCCTGTGGGGGGCTGCCAGTGGAGAGGCGTTCTCTAGCTGGGCTGCAGGCCACACAATTGACCTGACACACATTTCAGAATTTGGGGAGACTTCCAGAGGGCCAGGTAGCCACACGCGAGGGCAGAGAGCCGCCCACTCATGCCCCTGACAGCCAGACAGAAAACAAATACAGACCATGTCCAAACCCCACCATTAATCTGCTGTTCTCTCTCTAAACCTGTTTCAGTCAAATGTCAGCGCTTATTCTTAACAGGCACACTAAGATGTGATCATTTCAAGTGACAAGCAAAAGGAATGAATCCATTCTACATATCCTCACATGACTCATAAGGCATACATAAATTTTTATTTTACTTTCCAAAATGCATTAGAGAGTAAATTTGAAATAAATGTATGCTTCCCCCCCAAATCCAGATACAATATGTTCTATAAATTGCAGCAAAGTTTGTAATAAAAGAAACATATGGTTGTCAGAGGTGGCTGCAATAGTTAATACCCAGCAGAAAGATCATCTATGAGGTTGCGTGCATTCAAACCCTAAATGTGGAGGAGTGGGGAGTTATATGCGAGAGAGTTTTTCAACTGATGTGACCGAGGAGAGTGTTCCAAACATTCATCACTAAAAGTTAACCGATTCCCATGTCATATGAACACCCTCTTCCGTGGTAGCTTGCATGGACTGGACTTTCTCACCATATCAAAGACAGAGTGGAATCATAAAACCAGCCCTGATTTTAAAGGGCTTAGATTCCAACTCTACCACTTATGGTCTTTGATCATTCAGCTTGTTCAACAAACATTTGTTGAGCAACTACTGCATGTGAGGGACTGAAGACAGAGCAGTGGACCCCCAGAAAATCACCTAGCCTTCCTGAGCCCATTATTGGCAAAGAAACATGGACATTAATCATAACTGGCCATATCTACCTCACAGGTGTATGGCTAAAATAAAGGGATCTATGAAAGCATCCTGAACATGGGGAATGTCTATAACAAGTGCTCCTATTTAATTAATTGTGTTATAATTTGTTAAAGGGCCAAAAAGAAATTTTCCTTCCTGTTTTTTTTTTTTTTTTTTTTTTTTGAAATGGAGTCTCAATCACTCTGTCTGTTGCCCAGGCTGGAGTGCAGTGGTGCAATCTCCTGGCTTACCACAACCTCCACCACCCAGGTTCAAGCAATTGTCCTTTCTCAGCCTCCCGAGTAGCTAGGATTACAGGCGTGTACCACCACACTTGACTAACCTTTGTACTGTTTTTTTTTTTTTTTTTGAGACAGAGTCTCACTCCATTGCCAGGTGCCAGACTGGAATGCAGTGGCGCGATCTCAGCTCACTGCAACCTCCACCTCCTGGGTTCAAGCAATTCTCCTGCCTCAGCCTCCTGAGTAGCTGGGATTACAGGCAGGTGCCACCACGCCCAGCTAACGTTTGCATTTTTAGTAGAGATGGGGTTTCACCATGTTGGCCAGGATGGTCTCGATCTCCTGACTTCAAGTGATCCGCCTGCCTCAGCCTCCCAAAGTGCTGGGATTACAGGCATCAGCCACCACACCCAAGAGTTTTAAAACAAGTTTTGGTACTAATTAAGTTTTTAAAAAGTGCACTTTTTTTTCAATCTGGAGCTAGCAGATTCACATCTTTGGTGGGAAGAACAAATATCTATTCGCTTGCCTCAGGAAGACTTTTTCAGGCTTGCAGCATCTAAGGCAGTGTGTAGCATGAATTCTGTAGCATCTTCAACAAACCAAACAACAGAAACCCTTGATTCAGTGGTTTCAAACTTTTTAAGCAGGAGATCGTTTCTTCAAATCTTATGTAGAGCCCAAATGGAGACACAGACGCCAGTGGAGTGGCTCCGACTGAAGGAAAGGGTTTTTATTTTTTCGGCAAACTCTGAGGCTCTTCTTGGAATCTCTGAGATCCCTGAACAGTTTGACCATAGCCCTCTCCCAGACTCCTCTCTTTTTCTTCTTTTTCTAGAAGACACTACAGCTTAATGGTTAGGCAGGCTGGATTTGCAACATGGGGTCAACAATTAAAAGTTTCCCTTGGCTGGGAGTGGTGGCTCATGCCTATAATCCCAGTACTTTGGGAGGCTGAGGCAGGAGGATTGTTTGATGCCAGGAGTTCGAGACCAGCCTGGGCAACATAGTGAGACCCCCCGATCTCAAAAAAATTTTTAATTAAAAAAAAAGAAAAAAATGTTTACCTCATCTTCTTCCTCTGTACAATGAGGACAATGATAGTAGCACTCTTGCAGGGAGAGGGGATGCGGGGTGCAGGGGTTTGTGAGAATTACATAAATTCATCCCTGTAAAATGCTTAGCACACAGCCGGGCAAATAAACACACTAATCAGTAGCCATTTTCCCCTTCGAGTCCACTCTTATGCCACTGCCAGATTAATTTTCTTAAATTACTGCATTCCATGTATGACCCTCGTGTTTCAAACTTTACAATTTCTTCCTCCACTATTATATACTCAATAAATGATAAATCCCTTCTCCTGATATGTACGCGTAGGGGCATCTCTCTATCCATATCTGCAACTATGTCCACATCTTCAATCTTCCATCAGACTTTCCAACTTCATCTGTCTCACCTTCCACTCCACAGACCTGCCCTTCACACGCCCTTGCTTTGACATGTATGGAGCATAGCAATGCACGGAGCACCGTGGAAGGGACTAGTGAAGTGTATGACAATATCCGAATTGGGTTTTCTAAGTAAATCAGAGAGACAGAGTCTATAAAGGGAGAAGATAATGAGAAAGCTTAGTAGTGTGTTTCAAGTGTAAAATCAATAGCAAAACCAAAAGCTTGAACATGCTAGGGAAGTTGGTAAGTGTATTTTCAAGGAGTTAGGCTTGAAGCAGGAATTGAAGGGAATATGAGCCCAGATAAGGAAAATGCACAGGGGTTGTGGAGGAAACCAGTGAGTGTAATGGAGGTGGCCAATGAGAGACAAGGTTGAGACCATAGAGGACAAGAAGGGTGTTCTTGGTCCCGCACACACTGGTTTATTGAAAGTTTTCTAAACTGGAGGTTGAGGGCCATGAATCTGCAGGCTGTGTGCAGAAGGAACCAGGGTGGGAGGTGCTGGGAGGAGGAACATCTACTCTGGGGCCATCTCTAAGCAGCATCCCTCATACATACACAGCTGCATGTATCTTCTTCCCAACTGCTTCTCCCTGCCACCACCAGAAGAGGCCTCTAGCATGGTCCCTTGCCCATTCATCTCCTCACACCCTGCATTCAGTAAGTTACCGTGGTCACTCATTTTTGCCATTCCATGTTTCTTCCCTAATTCTGTCCACTGCTCCCTGCCCCCACTGCCAGCAGCCCGCAGCAGGCCACCAACACCTCCACAATGACTATTTCAAAGCTACCTAACTGGTTGCCCTGCATTTACGCCGGGGTCCCTCCAATCCATTCTCAACTGCTTCCAGAAAGATCTTTTGAAAACACAAGTCAGATCATGTCATACCCTACTGGGATCACATCCTATTATTCCCAGGATATACCAAATCCATAAAATGGCTTTAGATTTACCACAGCCTGGCCCCCACCCTGTTTCCTGCCACTTTTTCCCTCTCTCCTTCCACTCTAGCCATGTGGATTTCTCAGTTCCTCAGCTGGCTGGTATTCAAGCATGTGTTCTCTGGACCTGAAAGCATTCTTCTCTCATTCTTCTCTCATTCTTCCCCGGCCATAGCACCCTACTCCCACCCCTATAGACCCACGGAGCATCCAGCCCCACCTCGGGCACCGGTTAACATCTACCACTCCTTCGGTTTTCAGCATAAATTTGACTTCCTCAGAGAAGACTTTCCTAAAACCCAAACTGAAGCTCCACAATGCATGGTCTCACCCTTGTATGTCCTGTTTCACAGTACTCATCATTCCTATAATTATTCATTTAATCTCCTGCCTCTATCTTACACGAGACCTTAAGGTTCCATGAGGCAAAGAGCATGTCTGTCTTATTTAAATGGCAGCAGCACCCAGAAAGGTGCCTGGCCAAGGTAGGTGCTCAATGAAAATTAGTTGACTGAATGAAGAGAGGAATGAAGATCACTAAGGAATCTCCTGCAATGACTCAGAGAGTGAAAGAAGGACCTGGTGACATTTGGCAAAACACATTATGGGGCTGATGATTGTGGGAACGGAACGGGCAGGTAAGGAGGAGGAAAGACCAGGTGACAAAACAGAGATAAAGTTGCCACCCCAGGAGCTGGGAGGAAATGGTGTTAATGACACAGCTAGATATCTGGGTTGGAAACTGAGTTTTGGAATTTCATATGTTGAGTAGAAGTAAAAATAAATAGAAAAACATAGTGTCTACTACCTTAAGTGCTCCAGATGGCCTCATTGATGAAGATAAGTTCTATCCAACAAAAATCTTATCAAGGCTAGAAACCCTGTCCTGACCTTGAAACATGCAGGCAGAGTGGTTTTTATTTATTTTTTTAAATTTTCACTTGAGCTGAATCAGGGCTCACTTTCAATGTCTATGATTTCTCTTAAGATCATTATGAGACAGGGACTGAAAAAATAAATCATATTTTTTAAAGTAAATAACAGGTACTGCAATTTCACAGCTTTGCACATGGTTTGTGCCCAGTAAATGTTTTTTTGGGGTGATGATAGCTTGTTTCAGCTATCTTCTACCTATCACCTTCCCTTTCCCCATTACTCATGAATTCCTGGGGGAATTCACACATCACCCATGCCCTTCGCACAGCATCAAGCTCAGAGTTTAGCATACAGCAGATGATCAATAACTATGTCTTGATTGCCTATTATTTACAGCATAGAGCACTGGCCGAAAGTCAGGCCCAGGTTCTGAATCTATTTCTTTGACAGTACAATGTAACTAAAAACCTTTATATCTGTACAAGGATATTGTGAGGATCGCAGGCAACAGCACACAAAAAAAGCACTGTGCGCACTGCAAAGAACACAAAACCTTACGCTTGCCATTATTATTGATACAGCTTGGGGTTTTAGCACTAGACGGGAATGGATGGCGATGGGGATAGAAGGGCACTGACATGTATTGAGCATAAATCCTGGTCAAAGACTAAGCCACACACCTGGCAAGTGTTATTGTTTTCAATCCTCACAATAACCCCATGAAGAAATGGGCTCCAAGCTGCTGGACACTTCCCCAAAGTCACACGGCTTAGGCCCAACTAAAACAGATGTGCTAAAACAGATGTCTGACTTCTAAGCCCGCTGCCATCCCAGGGTCCCTGGAAGCCTGTCTCAGCGTGCCCATCTGCTTTAGATCTGAAGAAGCAGAGGCCCAGAGAACAGCCTCGTGGGAACAACGCACTAGAAATGAAGATCCAATCCTGGTTACCTTTCCTTGGTTTCTGAAAGTGATGCTGCTTCTATACCAGAACTTTAAAGAATTGCAGTAACTGCTATGAATCAATTGGGAACTTAAGCAAAGTGAATAGGTTGACCAGCCAGTAATCTAACCAGGAAAAGACTGCAAGAACTCCAACGGGAATGACCCCGGGGAGGATCTCCCAGGGCTGTGCACCAAAATAAAGAAGAATTGTGACCAGATGAGAGCAACCAATCAGGACTTTAGAGACATGGGTCTCAGGACTCAGGTAAGACGCTAAGGGACCTTCTTGACAAGGTCACACTCCAGTTTGGTTTGGAGGAGAGCTCGACTTCCAACCTGGCTCTGGAGCAGAGTCCAAGATGCCACTAGCTTCACTTTTTTACCACCTTTCCCTTGAGCTGTTGAAGGGCATCTGAGTCATTGGGAAGATGGCCAGGGCTTGGTGGGCTACCCTGAACCTGGGGAACATTGTTAAGGAGACAAGCAATTCTGTGGGTGTCAGGAGGCTTAGGAGGGAGCAGTGCGGGGTAGAGAGGCTATGGGATAAATGATAATCTGTTGGCGCTAAACATAAAGGACACACGCTGGCTCAGCCCCTGATTCACCAGTGAGTCACTGTCTGTGAGCAGGAAGCATGGCCCTGAGTTGTATTTTGGAAAAGAGCAGTGGGGTAAACATTCAAAAGGTCTCTGTGTTCTCTTTTGTCGCCAGAGGCAAAAAGAACCACCACCAATAGCAATTAAATAGAGGCCAAACTTTTATATTGATTAAAAGTCATGTTATGAATCTCTTGAACAATTTTAATTTTTTTTTTTTTTTTTTTTTTTTTTTTAGACAGGGTCTTGCTCTGTCACCCAGGCTGGAATGCAGTGGCAAGATTACGGCTCACTGTAGCCTCAACCTCCCAGGCTCAAGGGATGCTCCCATTTCAGCCTCCCAAGTAGCTGGGACCACAGTCATGTGCCACCATGCTCAGCTAATTTTTAAATGTTTTGTAGAGGTGGGGTCTCGCTATGTTGCCCAGGCTGATCTTGAACTCCTGAGCTCAATCAGTCCTCCCACCTTGGCTTCCCCAAGTGCTGGAATTACAAGTGTGAGCCACCATGCCCAGCCAGTTGGTCAATTTTTAAATCACTGAGAGGTATAGCTGGTCCCATGGCAAAGACAACATGGGGCCGGGCTGGCAGGTCTGGGTTTGTACTGCAGTTCTGCTGTGTACTCACTGTGCAATCCTGGGGAATTCAACTTCCTCATTCTCACTCATCTTGAGAAAATTGGAGCAACACAGATAAATGAATGCTTACTGCCTAGCACACACCAGTCAATGTTCAACATGAGACAAGAGCTAATGAATTATTAGTAGTAGTGGTAGGAACAATATTTCCCTGCTATCTATTTCAATATGCTGCCGTTGCTGGATTACTAGGCATTAATGTGTTAGACATAAGCCACATACCTGTCCCAGAAGGGTGACAATTTTGTGAAGAATGCCCTTGACGGACAGAAGAAACCCTGGGAGTCTATTAGCCCTTGCCTTCAAGAATAGGACAATAAATTCAGGGAATTTTGACACTAACACTCACAAGACAATAAGAAGCGAAACGAAGGCACACGCTAAACTAGACCCCGTTCTAGCAAAAGGAGAGAGCATTGAGAACCAGAGCAGTTTGAGGGATCATAAGGATGTGTGTATTTCAGCTGTCTTTCCAATTACCATGTCACCCACCATTTACTCAAGTGTCACAGCTGAACTGCCTCTGACCCCCGTCTCTCCCCAGGGCTCCCCAAAGTTTACTTCTCCCCACCTTTCCAACTCTTCCATGGTTTCTTCCCTTTAAAGACCCTTGATGTGTGCAGCTGCCTTGTCTGGTTCAAGACCTCTATGTCTCTATAAACTGCCAAGTCTGATAAAAGTCCGGAGTTTCTGATGTGAGATAAGTGGGGGCAACTCTTTTTTTTTTTAAATGGCTGTCCCAGAGCATCCAGCAGATAATTACAAAGGATTTCTGTTAGGGAAACACCATCAAGACCAAGTCCTGCATGAGTTTTGAGGATATAGGACCTCTTGAATTGGAAGGCTTAGGCTGAGCATGGTGGCTCATGCCTGTAATCCCAGCACTTTGGGAGGCCTAGGAGGGTGGGTCACCTGATGTCAGGAGTTTGAGACCAGCTTAGCCATGGTGAAACCCTGCCTCTACTAAAAGTTCAAAAAAATTAGCCAGATGTGGTGGCACACACCTGCAGTCCCAGCTACTCAGGAGGCTGAGGCAGGAAAATCACTCAAACCCGGGAAGCAGAGGTTGCAGCAAACCAAGATCGTGCCACTGCACTCCAGCCTGCATGACAAAGCAAGACTCTGCCTTAAAACATAAAAATAAAAAAGAAATGGAAGGCTTAGTATTCTTAGCATTCTGCACATGAATATTTATCTTTCTGGAGTAGGGTCCATACTTCTCCTTAAATTCTCATGAAGGAGCATATTCTCCAGAAAATTAAAAATCAGTGGTTCTGACCAAGGTTCAGCTAACTAGAGCCTAAAAGCCAAACCTGGCCCATTGCCTGTTCTTATGAATAACGTTTTATTAGAATAAAGCTACCTGTACATGTTTACCTATCATCTACGGCTGCTTTCACACGAGAACAGTGGAACTGAGCAGTTTTACCAGAGACCATATGGCCCAAGAAGACTAAAATATTCACTGTTGCTTTTTCCAGAAAAAGCCTGCTGATCTTAAATTTAGACAAGATCTTTTTAGTACCATCCACTACACTTGAGCAGTTGCTGGCTAATAATTCACCACCAAAATCCAAAGGTGAGCAAATTATTTTAGAATCAAAGTTTCCTGGCTCTAATACATTTGCAACTTTATAGCCTAATCAATCTACTATAGATTAGCCCTTATCCTGTCCTCCTTGGAAACCTACTGGGCAGAGGAGTGGCCAAAGAAGAGCCTAGTTAGAATTCTTCCAAGGCTACCTGCTACAGGCATCTTGGGCTAAGCTTCCTTTGCAAACTACTAGAGAAGAGGCAGTCAGGCAAGATAATTATCAACACTCTAAGTAATTCAGATTCCTGATGCTGGCTACAAACCAAACATGAGAAATTATATAATTAGCAGCAGCACATTTAAAAGACTATGTAAAATATGCTAATGCTCTCACCACGTGAAGGCAAAGCTGCAGAAACGATGCCATATATTAACTAGCCTAGGATCAGTCTAAATGGAGAGAAACCTCTTAAGAGCATTTAAAAAATAATGATATCAATCAGTTTGATAGAATGCCTTTCTTGGGCTACAAAATAAGTTAACAAACTGTCTTACTCCATGTTAATGTGTTTTAAGTTACTCATGTCCATTTTCAGTTTATTTTTTGATTACAGCATATTATATTAATTTTATTATCTTTGAGTCAATAACTACCTTCTGTGTGTTTGGTTGTTGTTTGTTGTTTTTATTTTTATTCTTAGTTTGGGCAGATCTCACCATTCTGATCTATTTGCTGACTGATCAGTTTATGTATATAAACTCTAATTATACATGTGCATACTCTTCATCCACTCTATAGAGAACAAAGCTAGCAGATAGCACAGAAAATATGACTACACATCGAAGATATGCAGATTAATTCTGTTAGTGTCTTCTATGCTTGAAATCACAAGACCTATATGCTTTACCTAAACCTGCAGTTTGTACACAAAACTAGGTGTCCAGAGCTAGGGGTGAGAGTTATACATAATAACAGTCTCTTGGCCAGAGGGGAATAAATATTTGCAAATGGCAAATGTAATCTTTTTTCTTTCTTTCTTTCTTTCTTTCTTTCTTTTTTTTTTTTTTTTTGAGACAGAGTCTCATTTTGTCGCCCAGGCTGTAGTGCAGTCACAGGATCTCAGCTCACTGCAATCTCTGCCTCCCAGGTTCAAGTGATTCTCCTGCCTCAGCCTCCCAGGTAACTGGGATTACAGACATGCGCCACCACAGCTAATTTTTGCATGTTTAGTAGAGACGACGTTTTGCCATGTTGGCCAGGCTGGTCTGGAACTCCTGACCTCACGTGATCTGCCCGCTTACTCCTCCCAGAGTGCCGGGATTATAGGCGTGAGCCACCGCGCCCGGCTGCAAATGTAATCTTACTGTCAGGGAACCTGTTGGGAGTCTTATTCTACTCAACAGTGCACCACATGCTGGAACTTCCAAGCTTTCAGCTTTGGGTTGCCAAGCAGTCCTTGTACCACTTTCCAATCTGAGTTTGTTAAGCATTGCTGCTGACTGTGGATGGCCTCTTCCTGGGAGTTTCACCATAAGCTAGCATCCCCCACATTCACTAGCATATTGTTCAGATAAATGTTTGTTAAATAGTTCACAATAAAGACCTCAAATTTGCTCTACTTTAATCAAGAGATGACAGTTTCTTAAAACCCAAAAATAATACCACCAAGTAGTAATATTTGTCCATTATGTTACAGCTCTGCAATGTGGTTTTCACCTACATCATCTCATTTGATCCTCATGACAATTGTTTGTGATTGGTACTACTTTTGTCTCTCTTTTACTGTGGACCTTGACTCAGAGAGGTTAAGTAATTTGTACAGGGTCACCCAGGTGCGAAGGGCAGGAGTTGGTGTGACCCATGACCCCCATCTCCAGAGATGGTGCTCTTTCAAGGGTGCATTTTAGGCTGATGCTGATGTACTGACTGAATGGTGCAACCTCATAATGGAATGAGCCCCAGACTGGAAGTCAGGAACTTTTGGAAGTCAGAAGCTTTAGGCTTCAGCTCTGACACTAACCTTCTAGTTGACTTTGAGCTATCACGTAACCCCTCTGGACTTTGGCTTCCTCACATTGTGAAACAAAAGAACTGAACTAGAAATCCCTTAAGGTTCTTTCAACTCCAACAATTAGGAATATATGGAGCAAAAGTAATCCAGTTTCCAAATTATCTATCTGAAGGAAATAATACACTGTGTGAAATATAAAATCTACTCTATAAGCAAATGACAGAGATTTTGCATTACACATATTTTTAGATGAATCATGCCACAAGCCAGCCCTTCTCAATTGGCTAAGAGCTAATTAACTAAGAGCTGGCTGTGTACACAGTTGTGAAAACATTTCTATGACCTTTATGCAGAAATCAGACTTTTAAGATGGGAGTATCAAAGAGTGATCAGCCTCTCCGTCCTGAGCTGGGAGCTAGTCATTTTGCCTTTCTCTGTTTGGAAAGATCCAAAGTCTCTGATAAGTTCATTGTTTTTGTTACACTGTTTGATTTCTATTTATTATAAGCATTCAGCATTATTAACATTACAGAATTAGCATGGATGTCCTCCTCAGATCTTGAGAGGTTCCATGCTGTATAATAAAACATGTGTCTGGTTTTCTTCCCAGGTTCCTGGCAGGAAGCTTCTAAATCCTTAGAAGTTCCCAAGTGATAACACTGTCTACATCAGGTCTCTTGGATGACATCAAGTTTATGCTAATGAGATGACTCAGGATGGGAGCCAATCACACCAGAAAGATTAATCATGTGATTAGAGGGTTAGGACTTTGATCATGTGATATCAGCCTGACCTCTGGAGACTCAGTTCCAATCACAGGGCCTAGAATGTAATCACCCATTGTCTACACAACCAAACCCCAGTAAAGACTCTGGATACCAGAAGCTGGGTGAGCCTCTTGCTTGGTGAGCACATCAGTGTGCTGAGAGTGTGATCTCATGAAGACAGGACCTGTAGGCTCCATTTATGGGACTCTCCCAGACCTTACCCCAGTGTGTCTCTTCAATTGCCTACCCCTAGTCTGTAGCCTTTGTAATGAAACTGTGATCATAAATATAGTGCCTTCCTGTGTTCTGTAAGTTGTTCTAGCAAACGATTGAATTCGAGGGAGCTGCGGGAATCCCTGACTTTGTATCCAACTGGTCACAAGTGTGGGTGGCTTGGGGACCGCTAAATCTGTGGCTGGTCCTGAAGCGCAGGCAGCCTTGTTGGGGATGGTGCCCTTAACCTGCGAAGTCTGGGCTGACTCCTGGTGGCTGGTGTTGGAACTGCACTTAGCACTGCAGCCTTCCTGCCACCACAGAGCTGTGCATGAGGACAGGTCAGGCACCCTGTCACGTCAGACCCTCTGCACTAACTGCTCCCTCTGCCCGGGGAGCATTCTTGCTCTGGGCCCTGCATGGCTGGCTCCATTAGCCCCTCCAGTCTTTGCTCAGATGTCACTGCTTCCTGAAGTCTTGCCCCCTGCAGCCTCCCTACATCGTCCAGTCTCCATGTACTCCTTCTTCCTTCCCTATTTCACTCTTCTTCATAGCACTTACCTTCCGATACACTAGGTAATTTGCATATGATTTTGTATGTTAATGCATTCCTTTGATAAGACGTAAGCTCTCTGTGGGCGAGAATTTCCCTCTCTTTGGTTCACTGTGATATGCCTAGTGCTCAGAACAATGCCTGCACACTGTAGATATTCTCTCACTGTTAGTAGAATCTATATCTATATGCATGTATACACATATAAGATCAGGCTACTTCAATATAATAAATTGAATTCATGTTAATTGTCTGTAACCTCTTGTGGATAGTATATTGAGCTATGCTAATTTTCATATTTGGGAACCCCATAGAATCTGGTGATATTTTATATCTCACTTGAGCAAGAAGCAGCAGGGGTACTCACTTTTCTATACACTTTTTAAAAAGCTTGTACTAATCTTCTAATTTCTAATGGTATTCTCAGAAAAATTCTGTTGAAAGGCTGTCAAATATGAAACAAACAAAAAAAGGTATGAAAACATAAATTTGGCTATGTTAACATTAAAGTTAAGGGGCAAATCTATAAAAACAGATATTTTTTTTCTCCAGACCTAATAAACTCAAAAGCTTTATAACCTCAGTTCTTAATAGTTGGGCAGGGAGCTCTGTGGTCAGATCACTGGGATATCCCTCCTGCCATATTGTGAGGCTGTCCTCCAGGGAACAAAAGGCAATCACCAGCTCCGGGGCCCTAGAGTGCTTTCATAACTAAACATAGAGGTTGATTGTTATCTGTGAGCAAGGTGATGCTAGTTTCACCCTGCCTTGCTGACAATGACGTTTCTTTCCTCATTCCCCTACTCTCAGCTAACCTGTATGGATTCTTCTAGTCCATTTGCTGGCATTTCCTGACAGCACTGCCACTTTCCTTCAGCTTTGTTATATGATTTTTTGACTAGGAGGGATACAAACTTAGAGAATCTCTTCTTTTCATATCTGCTTTTTAGATCTTCAAGAAAAGTGAGACTCATGATTTTATAGTGATTCAGCCTATTGAAAAATGAAGATGTCACCTACACAGTCATTTAAAAAAATTTTTTTTACTAAAAGCTTATGTATGTGTTTATTTTCCAGAGCTGTTAAGACAGAAAAACTCAGCTTCAAGTGGTGAAGAGCCATAGAATATCAATACCTTAATATATTTTAGTCATCCAGAACACTTACAAAAATAAAAAGCTATAAAAACAGCCTATATACACACATGTATCAAATTATTACCCAATTTTGAAACCGGATTTTAAAACCACCTTTACATCAAGTATACCATGTTCCACAGGGATTTTCACTTCATCTGCTTTCCTGATATTTAACATTCTAGAATGTTTTTGTTTAAACCCTGAAGTAGATATTTAACTTTCCAGAACGTTTTTGTTTAAACGCTGAACTAGATATTTAACTTTCTAGAACATGTTTGTTTAAACCCAAGAATACTTGACATGCAGTAGGCTCTTAACCAGTGCATGTTTGGTGTGGGAAAATAAATGGGCATATTTCAAATAGGAACAAAAACATAAGTTCCTATGTCCTGTGGACCCACACTAAAAGGAAAGTCCTGCAGTTCCCTCCTGTACTCAGGCGTATGTGTAGGTGAGGGCAAAGGACAGAGCAATCTGTTGTCTTCCTCTGTAGGACTTGTTAAAAAGAAATTAATTGGATTAACTAGGTGTGGCGATACACACTTATAGTCCCAGCTACTCAGAAGGCTGAGGCAAGAGAATCGTTTGAACCCAGAGAGGAGAAGGCTGCAGTAAGCCGAGATCATGCCACTGCACTCCAGACTGGGTGATGGAGCAAGACTCCATCTCAAAAAAAAAAAAAAAAAAAAGAAAGAAAGAAAGAACAAAAGAAAGAAAGAAATTGGAACCCCATTAGACTGAGATGATTCCAGTACCTTGGCTTCCTATATAAGCAAGCTGAAATGTAACTCAGTGTGAAAGGTAAAAGAAAACTTAAGCATAACCCATCAGAAACTGCCAACCAGTCCTTAACCAGGACTTTCCATTGGAATGACCTAAATAAGGCTACTGCTCCACTTTAACCAGTCAAACATTGTCTTTGCCTTGAGTCAACGTCCACCTTATAAAAGCCTCTTCCCATGTCACTTTGTTGGAGGCCAAACAGCTTTTGGTTTGGTGCTGCCCAATTCATGAATTGCTATTTAAATAAACTCTTTAAATTTTTAATGTACCTACGTTTATCTTTTAACAGTTCATTAACCAGCTGCAGACAATCACCCAGACAAAGCTGGACACTGAGTCTGAGGCTCCTCTACCACTGATGCCCACAAGGAGATGTGAGAGTTACCATAGCTTTTCATTTCCTTTCATTTTATCAGAGCTTCTAGGCAGCTATGCTGTTGGTCTTTGGCCAGGCAGGCCTCTAGCAGCATAACTCAGTTGGGAAGAACAAGGGCCTGGAAATCAGACCTCATTTCAACTCTCTGCTGTTGTTTATCTTCAGGCAGAATTTGGATGCCTAAAGTTCTTAAATGGCCAGAATTAATGACTAAAATTAATAAGATGCTCGCTGGCATGAATACAATTAAAGCACTGCAAGAAGGTTCAAATATTCAATTAAACAAGTAGAACCTGGCTTGACATCACATCGGAAAGCCCCAGAGAGCCCAGCTGGCCAAAAGCTAACCATGAGCCTGCATTGTTTGACAATTGTTAAGAGAAACCTTAATTACTCTTAAGCTATATTTGGACAAGTTTGCTGCTTCTATCAAGTAAGTTTATATTCTTAATGCTCTTTGAAGCCCCCAAGGACTGTTACTATGTTCAGTTTTAAGTGCCATTTTAAGGAGGATATTGCTAATCAATATCTAGTATTGGATATCAAGAGAAGTGAAACCAGGATAGTAGGGTGGTCTTAAAAGAAATAGTTGAAGAAACTTTGTCTGGAAAAGAAGGTTTTGGGAAGTACCAGGCTATGGGCCTCAAGCATCTGAAGATTGACAGATGGAATAGTTTCCTTCTGCATCCATTAATTCAGCTAATATTTCCTGAGCCCTTACTATATTCAGGGCACCCTGATATGTGCTGTGGGATATATATTTTAATGATATACCGGACCATTGTCAAGGCACTTACAATAAAGTAAGACAAAGTACAAAGTGTCCAGGATCCTCAGTTTTAATTTCAACTCTGCTACCCACTGGGTATGTAACAGTGATGGTTAATTTTATGTGTCAACTTGAATGGGCCACAGGGTGCCCAGATTAAACATTATTGAGGGGGGTCTGTGAGGGTGTTTCTGGGTAAAATTAGCATTGAAATCAGTGGACTCTGCAAAGTAGACTACCTTCTCCAATGTAGGTAGGTCTCATCCAATCCACAAAAGCCCAAACAGAACAAAAGGCAGATGAAGGATAAATTCACCTTTTTTTTCTTCTGCCTCATTGCTTGAGCTGGGATGTCTCATTTCATCTTCTCCTGCCCTTGGACTGGGACTTCTCATTGGTTCCTCCAGTTCTTAGGTCCTTATTCTCAGACTGAACAATACCACTGGCTTTCCTGGGTCACCAGCTTATGGACCACAGACTGTGGGACTTCTCAGCCTCCAAAATCACACAAGCCAATTCCTTATAAGTCTCTCTCTCTACCTCTGTATGTGTATATGCATTAGTCTGTTTTCACACTGCTGATAAAGACATACCCAAGACTGGGCAATTTGCAAAAGAAAGAGGTTTAATTGGACTTACAGTTTCCCATGGCTGGGAAAGCCTCACAATCACGGCAGAAGGCAAGGAGGAGCAAGTAACATCTTATATGGATGGCAGCAGGCAAAGAGAGAGTAAGGAAAATGCAAAGGCAGAAACCCCTGATAAAACCATCAGATCTCATGAGACTTATTCACTACCATGGCAACAGTATGAGGGGAAACCGCCCCCATGACTCAATTATCTCCCACCAGCTCCCCTCCACAAGATGTGGGAATTATGGGAGTACAATTCAAGATGAGATCTGGGTGAGTACACAGAGCCAAACCATATCATTCCACCCTTGGCCTCTGCCAAATCTCATGTCCTCACATTTCAAAACCAGTCATCCCTTCCCAACAGTCCCCCAAAGTCTTAACTCATTTCAGCATTAACTCAAAAGTCCACAGTTTAGAGTCTCATCTGAGACAATGCAAATCCCTTCCGCCTATGCTAAAGCAAGCTAATTACTTCTTAGATACAATGGGACTATAGACACTGGGTAAATATAACCATTCCAAATGGGAGAAATTGGCCAAAATAAAGAGGCTATAGGGCCCATGCAAGTCCAAAATCCAGCAGAGTAGTCAAATCTTAAAGCTCCAAAATGATCTCCTTTGACTCCACGTCTCACATCCAGGTCACACCGATGCAAGAGGTGGGTTCCCATGGTCTTGGGCTGCTCTGCCCCTGTGACATTGCAGGGTACTGCCTCCCTCCCAGCTACTTTCATGGCCTGGCATTGAGTGCCTGTGGCTTTTCCAGTTGCATGGTGCAAGCTGATGGTGGATCTACCATTCTGGGGTCTGAGGACGGGGGCTGTCTTCTCATAGCTCCACTAGGTGGTACCACAGTAGGTACTCTGTGTGAGGGCTCTCACCCCACATTTCCCTTCCACACGATCCTAGCAGAGGTTCTCCATGAGGCCCTCCCCTGCAGCAAACTTCTGCCTGGGCATCCAGGTATTTCCATACATCCTCTGAAATCTAGGCAGAGGTTCTCAAACCCCAATTCTTGACTTCTGTGTACCCCGCAGGCTCAGCACCACGCAGACGCTGCCAAGGCTTGGGCCTTGCACCATCTGAAGCCATGGCCCAAGCTCTACATTGGCCCCTTTCAGCCATGGCTGGAGTGGTGGGGACACAGGGCACCAAGTCCCTAGGCTGCACACAGCTCAGGGACCCTGGGCCCAGCCCACAATACCACTTTTTCCTTCTAGGCCTCTGGGCCTGTGATGAGAGGGGCTGCCGTGAAGACCTCTGACTTGTCCTGGAGACATTTTCCCCATTGTCTTGAGGATTAAAATTTGGCTCCTAGCTACTTATGCAAATTTCTGCAGCCACTTGAATTTCTCCTCAGAATGTGGGATTTTCTTCTCTATAGCATTGTCGGGCTGCAAATTTTCCAAACCTTTAAGCTCTGTTTCTCTTTTAAATGCTTTTAACAGCACCTAAGTCACCTCTTGAATGCTTTGCTACTTAGAAATTAAGTAACTACTTCTCCAAGTAGATAGAGAAAGGCTTTACAAGGATGGTGATGGTTGACTTGAACTTCAAAGGACAAGATGGAGTGGTGGGTGGGGAAGGAGAAGAGGAAGAAGAGCATTACACATTAATGAGACAATATAAGTAAAAACAAATATTTCTAAAATAAATAGCTTTTGGGGAGACCAACAAATAATACTGTGGCTAGAGGGCAGAGGAGGAATAAAGGGTGAGAACAGGTAGAAAAATACAACTGAGTCAGATTACAACTGCCCTAGAAAGGCAGACCAAGGAGTCTGCAGGCAGTGGAGGGCTGGGTAAGTGAATTCAAGAGGATCAATCTGTGTTCAAACATGATGTGGAAAGATGAAAAACTGCAACTAGGATAGAAAGTTCAAGCATCTTCATGAATCTAAGTGGGAGATCATGAGGAACTGACCAAAGATAATGGCAGTAGCATTGGAAAGGAGGGGGACAGATGGACTATGGGCAGTGAAAGTGAGGAGTGAGTAAAACATGACTCCACGTTTTGAAACCTTTGTGTTGAGAATACTGATGCCACGGGCTCATCCAGGAAACACAGAAGAAGAAATGAAGTTGACCAGGTAGATAATGAGTTCAGTTGTGGAATGTGTTGAATTTCAGGTGGCTGTGGAATAGTCACAGGAACGTTCTTAAGAAAAAAGTTGGAAATATGATTCTGGAGCTCTTGAGAGGAGTCACGGTTAGAGATGTATATCTTAAAGGAGGTACAGTTAAAGGTTTAGAATGTATTATCAAACAAAAACAAATATGGGTTTGAGCTCTGCCTTTAATACTAGCTGTGTGGCCTTGAACAAATTATTTATCCTCCCCAAGCCTTAATTTCCCCAAGCCTTAATTGTAAATTTGGGAAAAATTATACATACTTCAAAGGCTTCGCTTATTGCATACCATCTGGTTGCCATTCGTCACCATCACTGTCTACCAGAACCATCATTGCTGAAGCCATTAAAGTAGATTAACTTGGCTAGGAATGGAGAGTAATTAAGTTAAAAAAATGAATTAATCTTAGGGAACAATTATTAAGGGATATATGACAGAAAAGCAAACCTGAAAGGAGCTTAAGAGTATTCAAAGGGGGACAGGCAGAAGACCAAGACAGCAAGACACTATGAAGGGTCAAGGGGAGAGAATTTCAAGGAGGGAATCATCAAAAACGTCAAATGCTACAAAGAAGTCAAGGAGGATAAAGAGGAAAAAAAAAAGAACATTGAATTTAGTGCTTTGAAGATTATCCTTGCTTAGTGGAACTATTACATATGGTAGTCATAGAATCCAGTTGCAAATGTAATAGGACTGAAAATGAAAATTTCACCCAGACTCCAAGGAGATGTATATCAGATACCAAAGTGAATTGTGAGATGGATCCTTTTCCAGAAATTTCAAAGCAGATATAAACACTTCTAGAACTTAGTCTTCTTACCCACTTTGAGGATAAAGGCTTAAGTTATTGGAGAGAAAGCAGATCTATGAGAAGGATTCCTTAATAGACAGCCTTGCTTTGAATTCCACCATTCCAAAAGAGGGGCAATGTTCCCCTTCACCTCAATAGGGGTTTCACTGGAAGATCCTAAGTGCTTGATCAGTGTCCTCTGTGGACAGAGGGAAATAACAGACTGGTATTTATGTATTTGACTTTCACCTGAGAGCCTCTGGCAGAAAATTGAAGGAGACTTGGTTGTACTGGGTGGCCTGTTGTTGGAGGTAAAGGATGCATGAGTGTTCTGATGGATCTGAGGGCATGAGTTGGCATGAAACTAATTTAAATTCTTCCCAAGAGGAGCATCTGAGGCCAATAGGGAGAGCTTTGGAAAACAGAGACTGAGAGAGACTCAGCCAAAGCTGGAAGAAACTGAATCAACTACATCAATAAAGAAGAGCGGAATGTTCCCAGTGAGAGTCCCTGAAGAACCCATGAAAACACCCAAAGGGGAAGTTAGCTTTAAATCACAGTTCTTGGCCGAGAGAGTTTGAAGCCACCCTATAACAGAACAGTCAAGTAAGGACTTTCCACCTCTCCTTTCTCATCACCCTGTCCCACCCACCTCATCCCCATTCCAATCCTAGAGGGATCAAAACAGCAAGGAGGAGGGAGTGAACAGGAGAGGAGTCACCAACCTTTCCCTTGTCCTCCAGAGTAGGGGACTCACCGCATGCTACATTGGGCTCTGGCTAGGTGTGGAAACGGAACTCCAATTTTGAATGACTATCATGTGGGACTAGATACTTTCACTTTGGAATAAAGGTGCAATTTGTATCTAGAAGAGTCCACAACACTTTTTTGCTATCTTAGGAGGGAACAGAAAAATCCTGGGATTGCTGAGGTGCCATCCAGTGCCAAGAGAGGAAATTCCAGCCTTATATAAACCTAAACGGATGGTGGAAGACAGTTTTTTAAAAAACTGATAAAATCCCATCATTCTTGTGTTTTCCATGTATCAGTTATACAATAGTATAACAAATGATCAGGTTGAGGAAGTGGAGGCTTCAAGGACAGTCATTATTTATTATTATTTTTTAGCAGTTTGGCAGAAAAAGAAAGGCAATGTGGTTTGATGAGATGACAGAGATGACTGGAGGCTCTTTTAGGATAGGAGGAAACTGGGCCTGGCTGCAGGCCGAAAGAAAAGAGATCTACCCTACTTACCCCATAGATAGGGTAAAACAACAAATCCACAAAGCAGTAGGAACAGAATACTGACAAGGCCAGGTCACAAAGAGAAAGAGAAGACAAAGCCAGGAAACTATCATTGATTTTAGAAAGAAGGGACACTCTTCTTTTGCTTGGAAAGTTGAGGAAAGCAGGAGAGAAGATGAGCGAAGATACAGATCATTTTGGTCTAGAAGGACAAGAAGTAACAGAGTTTACAGAGTGACTGACGATGAGGAGAAGGGTAGGAGGAAAGCTCCTCTTAGAACGAGGGCAGTGAGTGGTATTTGTTACTCTGGAGACCGGAACTAGGAGGACTACGTGCAAGCTGGAGAGAGATTAATTTGGGCTCAATAACTTGTTAAAAATGAGCACTAGTGGACAGTGGAATTGGCCTTCTTATCAAATTTTACACCATCATCAACGGAGGGTTCTAGCTGGGGACGGAGGAGCTGTTGGATGCTGTGGAGAGGGTTTCTACGTCAAAACGGAGGGGAAGCTGATGACCTCCAAGACCTTTCGTGCCCAGGATTCACATACAATGCTATGTTTTATAGGGTTCTCCATGTCAAAAATTCATATGTCACTGTTGAATGCAATAAAAAAGAAGGCCCATGAAGACCAGAAGAGAAAATGTAAAGAAAAGATTGCATGTGTTATACAATGCCTCGATTTTCTAAGTGGAAAATTATCTATTTGTAGGAAAGGAAGTAGTTTGAGCTTGAGTTAGATTCTGTCTCCAAAGTACAGTAGTCTACATGTATCCATAGCTTGGCAGTTGATTAAGTTGGAAAAATCACTATGTTCTGGGACATTTCATATTTATGGATGAGCTAAAAGGTAGCTAGGGTCGGGAAAGTCTCCAGAACCCCCTGTGGCCTTTCCACTGATTAGAGGCAAATGGGAACTTGCTGACAAGAGCAAAGCACATTAGCCAATGTTCAGAACACAAAACAGACAAAAGCACCCAAACCCTCTATTTCAAACATCAGGCTGAATTCTACAAATCAATGAAATTGGGAATGATCATACCAGATTTTACATCCTTTTCTCATAAGACAATGAAAAGCCACAAAAACTTGGAATTATTCAACAAGATAGCTATATAGTTTTTCATTTGTTTATTATTTTTTGTTTATTGAGACAGGGTCTCACTCTCACTCAGGCCAGAGAGCAGTGGTGCAATCTCAGCTCACTGAAGCCTCAACCTCTGGGGCTCAAGCGATCTTCCCATCTCAGCCTATCAAGTAGCTGGGACTACAGGTGCGTTCCACCATGCCCAGCTAATTTTTTTGTATTTTTTGTAGAGATGAGGTTTCACCATGTTTCTGAGGCTGGTCTGGAACTCCTGAGCTCAAGTGATCCAACCTGCCTCAGCTCCCAAACTGTTGGGATTACAGGCGTAAGCCACCATGCCCAGCCCTAATACTGTTTCTTTAAAATAAAAACTGTACATTCCTAGAGTTAACATCTATTGAAACAACAAAATATTCCAGGACCAACAAGTATCATCCATCTCAAAGAAATCTGCCCTTAGATATAATGTAAAATGGCCTTATAATTCAATTAAAATTTAGATTTACAAAGAGTTGTCTGTCTGTTGTAAATCACTAGCCATTTTACCACAGTATTTTTCCTAAGAGATAAAAACCACTAAAATAATATGCAATATTTAGTATTCTGGGTCAAAGTTCATTACCTAAGATCCTCTGACATCTTTACACATAAACAATATTAAAAGTCAGTATGGACCAGCCTGGCCAACATGGCAAGACCCTATCTCTACTAAAAATATAAAAACTAGCCAGGCGTGGTGGTGCATGCCTGTAATCCCAGCTACTCGGGAGGCTGAAGCAGGGGAATCACTTGAACCTAGGAGGCAGAAGTTGCACTGAGCCGAGATCACGCCACTGCACTCCAGCCTGGGTGACACAGTGAGAGTCCATCTCCAAAAAAAAAAAAAGAAAAGAAAAAAGGAAAAAATAAAGTCAATATGAAAGACTACATGTGATGTAAGTGCTACTGTCTGCAGGTACGTGTGCTTAGCATGCTGCCTGGTACATAGTAAGTTAGCTTATTGAATAAATGACTGTATGAGTGAAAGAATGGATGGATTGAGTAGCTCAAAAACTAGTTTGTGAGGAGGTGTGATCTTTGTCCTGACTGTGAGGATCTTCTGGTGTTACCATTAACCTGCCGGTTTCCTAACATCACCAGCCTCAGGACAAAGCAGCAGGGTCGTCAGATCTCTTTAACCCAAATCAATGTGGGCACGGAGAGAGGGAGGCGTTTCCCAAAGGCTGGGACTCTTGAACACTGTCACTTTTAGAGAAGAGTGGATATCTTCAAAGGAGCCTTAATTCCCTCTCACCTCCACCACAGCAACAAAAGTTAGGAGTAGAAGAAAGCAGTAGTAATCGCTTTCTGGTTCCAAAGAGCATCAAAAGCAGATCTTGATGTCATCTGACTCCAATTAAGCCCCGCAAATGAAGCTCCGTGGCTGAGTCCAGCTGCAATCCACTAGGAGGTATACTTCAGTTGAGGTGTCATTCACCGGCATCATCCACTGGGTAATAAGGAACACAGTTTCGAATGTGCTTTGACATTTATTATCTCATTTGAGGTCCATTACAACCCAGGGAAAAAAAGGTGTTTCAGGGAATAAGAAGCAGGTTTGGAGATATAGAGACCACACAGAAAGCAGAATACAGAGCCTGGATGAGACTGTGTCTTCTAAACACAATCCCACGATCCCAATACTGTTCCTACTATTCTATTAGTTGGTGCAAAAGTAATCACATTTTTTGCCATTACTTTTAATGGTAGAAGCCATGATTACTTTTGCACCAACCTAAATAGGTTCTAGCCCTATTTTCTTATCACCCAGAATTAAGGAAGGTAATCAGAACCCAGTGGTGAATGGTGCCTGATGTATCTTCTGCCTTATTTAGGGGACATGAGTCCCAGGAAAGTGGTCGGGATGGAATATTTCTAGAAATATTTACCAAGCAGATCTTGGGTACCCAGCACCATGGAGATCCTTAAGAGAAGCTGAGGAAATGTCCATTCTAGAATCACATACCCAGGAAGAACACTGGACCCCAGGCATGTCTGTCTGGTGCAGGCAGAAGCAGGACTGGTATTTCCTGGAGATGGAACGCTATACATGCACACACGTGCATGGGCATATACACATGCACACGCACATGCACATGCACACACGCACATACACACACACACACACACACACACACACTGAGTCTCAGAAACCTTCCTGCAGTTTTGAGCTTTAATGATTTCAGAATTATAAACACTACAAATATACAAAAAATCTGAAAGCTCATTTATATTTCTTCTATCGTTAGTTTTATGAATATTAATACATTTTTTAATTTTAATTTTTTGTTTCAGTTCACATTTACCATCTTCAATCAGAGGCGCAAAAACATTTTATAATATAGTATATGATACACCTACAACCCACACACAAATGACCCATGTCACATAACATCTCATACTAAGCCTGCAGTCAAGTAAATAAATTTCACACGTGCTGCTGTGAAACCAACATTGTTCCTAAGTAAGCCTGCAAGGCTGGCTTTTTTCTTTCTTTTTTTCACACCCTAGGGCTCTTCTTTTTGTTTATGCGAATTCAATTTTCTCTGGTTAGATACAATCCACCCTGTTAGAACCTTTTCAAATCCTCATCTTACCTTTGACCACATTAACTCTCCTTCCTGATGGTTCAAATCCACACAGCTTGAATGTTCTCTAGAGGACACTTGAGATGGAGTCTCACTCTGTCACCCAGGCTGGAGTGCAGTGGCACAATCTTGGCTCACTGCAACCTCTGCCTCGTGGATTCAAGTGATTATCCTGCTTCAGCCTCCCGAGTAGCTGGGACTACAGGCGCATGACACCACGCCCGGCTAATTTTGTGTATTTTTAGTAGATACAGGGTTTCACTGTGTTAGCCAGAACGGTCTTGATCTCCTGACCTCGTGATCCGCCCACCTCGGCCTCCCAAAGTGCTGAGATTACAGGTGTGGACCACCTGGCCTTTAAAGGACACTGATAACCATGCTAAACCGTATCAAGTCGAAAACAGAACCCTGTGGTGTGAAACCTGTTCACTCTCAGAAAATAAACACAATCCCTACCTTCAGGGGCCTGATAGGTCAATCCTAATAGAGAACTCCTCTGGCACATTTGACATCAGCCTATAAATCAGTCCCTTTTGACCAGAGAAGATCAATCAATTAAAAATACAACCACCTATGCCATTCACTATACATTTCATTTTAGTCCAAGGGATTTCAAGAAGGGCTCTGTCAAGTGCACTGCTAAAATTCTCAGACTGTCTGTCAGCATCCTATGATCCACAAGACAAGGAACCCTAACTGTAAAGGGTCAGACGAGGGGCAGCCACAGCTCTGTTGTTGTATTCTACTAACAAATATAATGCTATAACTGTAAACATCTAACGACAGATCCAAACAAATTAACAAACATTGGTTTACTTGTGACCCAAGTTCAAATAAAATCTGAACAGCTTCCACCAATTGTCTTTTTTAGGTTAAATTTTGTTCCCCAAAATATATGTTCCAATACTAATCCCGGTACCTTTGAATGAATCTTATTTGGAAATAGAATCTTTGTAGATGTTACCAAGCTAAGATGAGGTCATACTGAATATGAATGGGCCCTAATCCAATAACTAGTGTCCTTATGAGAAGAGGAAAATTATACTCAAATGCATAGAAGAAGGTCACACGAAGATGGGCTGAAGACTGGAGTGATGATACTGCCACAAGCCAAGGATTGCTGGCAGTCATCCGAAACTCAGAAGAGGCGAGGAAGATCCTTCCCTAGAGCCTTCAGAGGGAGCACTGCCCTGCCAACACCTTGATTTTGGACTTCTTGCCTTCAGAACTGTGACTAACACATTTCTGTTGCTTTAAGTCACCCATTTTGTGGTACTTTGTTATAGCAGCCCTAGGAAATTAATCCAACATCTAAGCAAAACGATGGACGTTGAAGGTAATGCCTATTAACATCAGAATCAAGAGTACTTAGGAACAAGTTGATAAAAAACCAGAAAGATCTGAGAAAAATTGAAAGAGAGAATGACAGATATCTGGACTCTTGAGCAGGTGGCAGGCCTGGTGGGGGCAAGGCTCTGGATGGCAGTGGAGTGAGTGGCTGAAGGAACTGACCAAGCAGAGTGGGGGCACTGGCTTTGAGGCTGGGGGATTGGACAAGAATTGACATCCAGTGTTAAGCTCATCCCCAAGAAGTTCACTGTTCTTCCCAGGCTTGGAGTGATCCTTTCTCAACAAAACCCCTTCACTGTTAAATGGCAACAGATCACAAATTGGTCCGTTTGTCATCGACATAGAAGCAAAACTATGCTGAGCTTCCTGTCTACAGTATGACATTTTCCCTGCCTATGTTTCATCATTCTAAATTAGACAGCAAGGGAAGGATCTGCTGGCCTCTCTGCTTGTCTCTATCTATAGTGCTCTAGCCACCATCTCCAAGGTGCTAAGACTCCACTGATTGATGACGATATCGCTAAAATGGTTACATTCTGAACCAGAACAAGGAAGGTGTTATTTTCCGAATGTGCAAACTTAGGGGAGGAAGGAGACTCCCTGGAAGTTTCCTGTGTTGATCTGT
This sequence comes from Cacajao melanocephalus, assembly GCA_963573385.1. Taxonomy (NCBI): domain Eukaryota; kingdom Metazoa; phylum Chordata; class Mammalia; order Primates; family Pitheciidae; genus Cacajao; species Cacajao melanocephalus. Next base: position 60,584 of record CAUYLG010016585.1, read on the forward strand.
CTCCAGTGTGGCCCCATGAAATATTCGTCTATAATGGCTAATCTCCCTGGATGAACCTTAAGAGAAATCCTTAAGAGATATCCTAGCAGTAATTAGGGGGATGTATTATTGCTAAATCCTGAACTCACCGGGAGCCAGGTTAATTTGGAAAGATAAAAGTGCCACCTTGTGGCAAAAGGCCACTTCTTGGCACCTTAAATCAAGCACAGCCCTGCGCAGAGCAAGAGTAGTAATTCTGAAGATGTCTGTACCCCCGCTGACACCCCTTTAAGGAAGCTACTATGGAAAAGGCCAAATGAAGCATCAATGTGCAAATACCATTTAGCAAGTACAGATAAGCTGGGCTAAATCATGCTCGGAGCACTTTAAAAAAGATTCAAATGTTAATTCATTAGCACTAGAACACGCTGTACAAGCAACAGGAAAATTACAGTTGTCAACGTGTGAATTTAGTCTTGGGGTAAGTTCATCCAAGGAAGTAAAATCTCAATTTAGATCATTTTTCTATTCGAGCCCCCTTCCTTCCATATCCACGTGTTTCTTTTGGAATGGGGGAGGACATGGTTACTCAGCAAATGTATTTCACACCAAGAAAGGGTTAGGGTATTATTCATCCAGGGAAGGGATGTGAAGTTCTCAGCTAAGTAGTTTGAAGTGGTCCTTCTCTGGGTCAAACCACAAAAGATGGAGAAGATGTTCTGGTGTGTGTGTGTGTTCGCATGTGAGTCCTCCCATGTAAATCTCATTCTTTTTAATGAGAAATAATTCGAAGGGGAAATAGCAAAAGATTTTCTGGCATTTGCTTGCTGTACTTCTCAGAAAGTCTACGGGCCCGTCATGGCAGGTGCGTGGGAGTAGCTGTGCACTGGCTGTTGGGGAGGGGAAGCCCAGCTGTGTGAGCTCACCTAGCCCGGCCAGCACGGAGAAGGGGCCCCAAGTCCATCTGAGGCCTAGATAGAGACCTCAGAGCTTGGAAGCTGTGGCCAACTTGGCCCACTCTGCTAGCTGGTTTGAAAAAGAGCTGTATTGCAGGTCGAGTTTGACAGGCTGTTTTCTATATCAAAGCAACAAACAGACTTTCATTTTAGAACGCATCTGGCCTCTCAAGCCATTCTATCACAAGCAGCTATTTTCTTTAAATGGAAAGTCAGGGCAGTTTATTTTTCTCAAAACCATGCTGTCAGCTCTTCTGTCTGACTCCTGACTTTCACCTGTTCTACACAATGGCAAAGCTGTTCTTAAAACGGTGGCGTGGGGAGACATTGCCTGAGGACACTATACTTGTGACATATTTACAAAAATGTGTGTCTCAAAGGGCACGTAGATCAGAAGTAAAGATGGAATGTATTCAGAGTCAACTTATTTAGAGAAAAAGGGATGCCAAACCACTCTTCTGGTTAGGGTCCTTGAACCAAAATAAATCTCTTCAAATGACACATCTATTTTTATTCTTATTGGGCATTCGAAGCTTTCATGAGAAAGGGGCAATTTTAAAAATTCTTATCCCTACACACCTTAAGTCTTTTTGTTTTTTTGTTTTTGAAGACAGTGTCTTGCTCTATCGCCCAGGCCAGAGTACAGTGGTGCAATCAGGGCTCACTGTACCCTTGACCTCCCTGGGCTCAGATGATCCAACCACCTCAGCCTCCTGAACAGCTAGGACTACAGGCGTGCGCCACCAAGACCAGCTAATTTTTGTAGAGATAGGGTTTCACCATGTTGCCCAGGCTGGTCTCAAACTCTTAATCTCAAGTGATGTGCCTACCTTGGCTTCCCAAAGTGCTAGGATTACAGGCGTGAGCCACCACACCGGGTCTCTAAGTCATTTTTAAACGAAAGAACTCTAGTTTCTAAATGCATATAACTGATAATATGTATGTATACATGTGACATAGATGCTGCGCATTAACACACATCTGCAGTGTTAGGGTGACACCAGTACACCACATCACGTTCCCCATCATTGTTAGTGTTCAAGTGTTGCTCAGCCACTGTTTCAAAAGCTCACTCATTTGTTTTTCTGCACTCATCTAAGCAAAAGATTCATTATCATTTCAAAAACCATTTCCAACTAGACAGAATTTGAATTGTCAGTAAGTATGCAACACTCGCCTAATTAAAGTAAAGTAATATGATCAAAGGAAGGGGTACAGTAATCTTTGGTACAATAATCTTACTTGTAATAGTGCTGATTCTCAGATGATTTATAGTATCAAAAAAATCATTCTTAAAGTCACCACCTTTCATATTCATTTCCTAAGACATGTCTTTCCCTCTTTATAACTGTCCCCTCTTTATCAATTGCAGAGCAGCACATTTAGTTTGTTAGTGGAAAGAAGCTACCTTCTCTTTTCTAATACCTCACAGATGCTAATGACACATGAATTCTACAGTATTTAAAGGAAAAGAGAAACCACTTGCCCAGTTAGGAATTAAAGGAAGCCACATGAAAGCTGAGCCTAGAAACATCCTAAACAATTTTATGACGACAAATTCCTCAGCTAAAAATTGTGAAAAAAATATATAATTAAAAATGTAGAAATCCACACCATTGTTTTCAACATAACATCGATTTAAGTATTAAGTGGTTATAAATTAACCATTCTTCTAAATGATTTAACCTTTCCAATTCTCATTTCATCTGTTTCCCATATTTAAAAAAAAATCAAAGAAATTCAAGATATGGAAAAGACACGCTGCGTGAGGATCTGAAACTGATTTGGTAGCTTTGGAGTTGACATAATCTTGGCCTGGTGCAGCTCATTTTGGAAAGCTGCCTCAAATTTCCCCTGGTTTTGAACTTTTTTTTTTCCTTACCACTTTCATCTAGCAAGAAATCATCCTGGTAACGGAACTTCTCCGGTCCACATGCAATAAAAATGTCATCATCACCAAAAAAGTCCTGAAGGCACATCACCTACAAGAGAAAAGCATGGCACTCAGCAAGGGTGGTAGAACAGCAATTACAATAATGCAACCCCACGAGCAGACATCTGCATAAAGCCCCTTCCCACCTAATGGAATCAACAGGGCAGCTTCTCCAGAGGAATTTCAAAAGAGGGGTTTGAGCATCTGTTACTAGTAAGAAACATGTTCCATTTCAGTTCTGCAGGAAGATGGGATAAGAAAAATAGAACCGGTAACTGTCACATTTATCACTTGATATATCAATAGGCTCTAAGGTAACAGCCCTTTGTTTCCGTAATAGAGTAGGTGCATGGCCCTTTCCTTTCTGGAATGTAACACTCCTTGATAGCAACACAAATCAGCATATGGTTTTAACAACAAGTATGTTTAGTAATTGATGCCATCATATACACATGATCGTCACTGAAGAAATATATTTGTCTCTTAATATGAACATAATCATCTTCTTTAGGCCCATTCTACCTCTAGTTGAAAGAAAAATGGAACTATTTGAAAGCGATAAATAAATTAAGCTATTGCTTAGGCTTAGATAGAGAGATTATGGGAAGTGTATGCCCACTCCCAAGCTCTGCCAAACTCTAAAACTCCCAGGCCACCCAACTTCTTCTTGTCATGTAAAAGACAAGATTTAAGGCAACCATTTGATATTTACTCAACTTACTCTCCAATGAGAACTTTAAGAGAGCTAAATGTCATTTTTGCAAGTAACTGTGATCAAAATGAATAATTTTCAAGCATCTTTCAAGCTCTTTGTCTTTGGATAGACTATGTGATAAACACTGCTGATTTCTATCTGTTTTCAATTTCCTTTGACCACTTGGGCGAATCATAAGATGGCCAATTGCAGGCACCCATTCAGAGCTGTATGAAATAGACATTGTAATAGCGTATTCCCCTGGATATTTGAGGACCAGAGACAAACCCTTCTGGAGTGCTCAATTGTTTGGGCCTGTGTTTACAATGAGCTCCTCTCTGATTTGTCTGCAGTCTCCTCTGTGGGCACCTCTGGGGTTCTGCTTTTTTGTCAGTCCCTGGGAATATTACTCTGATACATCACATGTGCTATAAAAAGTAGAGTATAAGTTGAGAGAACTCAGCATTATTTAGAGTCCCCAAATGCAGTGATGTGTAGGCTTCAGAGTGTCTTTCCAAATAATGTCTCTTTCTAAATAATCACTTGGCTGCAGTTTTTAAAAAGAAATTTCTTTAACAGTTTGATAATCAACATTAAGCATGAATAAGGTATATCCATGGTTGTCAGTGTTTAGTCTGTCTGTGAAAGCTTAAAAACACAGGGCATTTAAGAGGGATGCTATAATTACTGAAGAAGATGAACTGAAGGGCTTCAAGAGTGATGTCAGAAGCTCTGATATTCTACTTGGTATAAAAGCAGACCTTTTGAATTCAGAACCCACTCTCCATTTCACTCCTCTCTCTCTGACTCCAACCCAGTCCTGTTCATCTTTACCTTCATGACACCATAACTTCTTCTAACATCATCCCAATCAACCCCTCCATGGCCATTTTCATTTTACATTTCATTTACAGGAAGTCTTTACTGAATGCCTATCACGTGCCAATTAGCATCTGGCACAGACATACACACATGAAGAAATCATGACCTCTGCCCAAATGTGAACAATTAACCCAAAAGAGCAGTATCTCCTAAAATGTGGATGGTTAATATATTTTGTGCAAAAGACAGTTCTAAAGCCAAATGGATTTAGAAAATGTTTCCAAACTTCTCAAAATCCTTAATGTTCTAATGTACACCATGATGTCAAAGAAATAGAAAAATCCAGTATTTCCAAAACTCATTTGATTCCAGACCTTTTTTCTCACACAGCGTCATACAGACAGATAGTGCTCCTCAGAGTTCTATTTGGAATTGGGCTGACGGCCATAGGTGAAAAGATCTCTGGGAGCACAGGAAAGAAAGAATAGTTACCCACTCTGCTCCTAGGCAGCCATGCTTCTGCAGCTGATAAATATTTCATTGCCAACTGATTTACTCACTCAAACATTTATGATGGGCCTGCTCTGCATCAAACATTTGGATGATGTATCTCTGATCGATGAAAAATACTGGTTTTTAAAGGAAACACATTCCCACAATTTGCATTTGAGAACATCTGATTGCTAACCACATCCTACTCATCAGTGTGTGCATGTTTCACGCCACTTCTACATGGACAAATAACTAACATCAAAACTACAACAGGTATTAAGCAGGTTGCTAGCCAATGCTCTTCCCTCAGTTTACTGATGACCATTCTCCAAGTCTGAGACTTAAAGAGCAGAACAGATGATGATCCATCTTGGGCAGTTTAGGTCTGTTTGTTTTTTTGGCAAGTGGGAAATGAAACGTGATGAACTTTCGATGTTCTTTCCAACACCGAGACTCCAAAAATATAAAAGGAGTGCAATGATTGTTAGAGAAAAGTAACTGTCATCACCCAGCACAAAAAGGCAGGGGCAAGTCGCTTCAGTGCCAAGCAGCATGCATTCATTTACCTCTGAATCTTCAGTGGTTTAAATGAAAGAATGTGTTGAACCAGCAGAAACTCTTATGTTTTCTGTGCTTTCTGTTCTACATCATGCAACCACTTTCCTGCTCACAACTTCCCACTGGAAAAGGTAGGTACGGTCAGTAGATCAAATTCAATGTTATAAAACCGCTCCTTATTAGAAGTCTTGTTAAAGAGATGATAGCAAAGGAGACTTAAACACAAGTTTATCCTAAAGATGAATTTAGGATGATCTGTGCACTGCAATGCACTTCAATGATCCATATTCTCATACTGTATCACTGATACAGAGGTAGCTGTAATGTATTCCAACTAACAAGAAAGATTATAACCCTCTTCTCTAGACAAATGTACATTGAGAATTTTCCTTGAGGCATTACTGTACATTCTGATATCAAGGAATTATAAAAAGGTGGAGGAATTGAAAACCAATGTTTTGCACGATAATCTGATTTTATTTATCTATGCGGTGTTACTCCTTTTGAAACCTGGTGTTCTAAAGATTCAGTGTAGTTACTGGTTTATTTTTTTTTTAAGTTCATTTTATGGATGAAAAGCATGCTTCTTCTTACAAAGGGATAGTGACAACTGGCCTCTCTGCCATGAATTCTCTGCTCAATAGGTGTCAGGTGTTGGAAGGATTCATCATGATTAGATACAGGGCAGATGCAAAGGGAGAAGTGTCAAGTTTGAAAAAAGAGAGATATCCAACCTATGGAGAAGCACCTTTCCAAGCTTTTCTGTTCCACCTCCATTGTCCTGCAGCTCCCAGGAGAGTTGGTGTTGTCAGAGCCTGCTCTTCTCTGAGGTTTCACTGTGGCCAGAGATTCTGCCCCTGCATTCACTTTCAAATCCAGGCCTTTTCCCCACCCTCCTCTCCTTTACTCCCAGCACCAAGTCAGTCCAGAGCTCATCCTCCTCCCTGTGGACCCTGGCATACCACTGCAGTGGATTTTCTGGATTTTCTCAGCCCTACCTCCTTTCTGTCCAATGCATCCTGTTTAATTCTGTCAGTCTACTCTTCCTTAGCAAATCTTCAACATCTCTCTTCATGGCTCAGAAAGCCATCCATGGCTCGCTATCCTCAAGTTAAAGTTCAACTTTCTCAGCTTGGCATTCCAGATATCTCAAAATCTGGCCCCAACCTACCTTTCAAGCTTCCAGTTGTTTTAGTTGTGACGTGGTGCCTGATACTTAAATATGCATTTGTTGGATGGATGGACGATGGATGGATGGATGGATGGATGAATGGATGGAAGGATGAATGGATGTATGTCTTAACATGAAACATGTTTCAATTTATCTGCTTTACCTGTTTTTCTCTAAAAAGGGGCTTGTTCTTTCCTACCTATGTGTTATTTTTTTATTTTCCATTTTGTATCCTTTCTTACTCTTTGCCTGTTCAAATCCCTCCTATGGCCTATAGCCAGTTGCAGATTCAAGCCCTACCTTCTCTATCCACTCTAATCCAAAGTGACTCATCCCTGTTCTGAACCTCTATTCATTGATCAATACCTGTTTACTGAGTACCCATTATTTGCCAGTCACTGGGCTAGGTCTTGAGAATATGGCTGCCCTTATCCATCCACCTCTTCTTTTCCAGTATATGTTTACTGACTAAGAATCCAAATAATTCCTGTTGTGAATCAGCAATTCAGCACACAGGAACTTATATTCGCTTCTAGTGGTTTTGTCAAAGGCTGGAGACAGGTGCTATCACTCCAGCCCTTGCTCTGCCACCATCACTGACTTGGGTAAGTCAGGAAACCTCAATCAGCTATCTTGAAATGAGTCCTGTTTCTATAGTTCCTAACTTCAGCCAGCACAAAGGCAGTGTCTCCCGTTGGGTGCCATTTTTTGGTACCATGGAGATGTCTGCTTAGGCTGTTCCCCAAGAGCACAGCACTGTCAACAGAGCCCAGCTTCTGAGTTAGGCCAGCTCTTCCACTTGGATGTGAATCTTTGTGTCTCGGTTTATCATATCAGTTGTTTTAAGATGAGTTAAGATGATGACTCCAAAGAGAATAAGTCCTTAATAAAGTTTAGCTATTTTTGTTAGCCCAAATGTATTTTTACTTCTAAATAAGTATACATTGAATGCATACATAATATAAATTTTAAAAAATATTTAATACAGCAAATATGGCCAGGCACGGTGGTTCACGTCTGTAATCCCAGCACTTTGGGAGGCCAAGGCAGGTGGATCATAAGGTCAGGAGTTCGAGACCAGCCTGGCCAATATGGTGAAACCCCGTCTCTAGGAAAAATACAAAAATTAGCTGGGTGTGGTGGTGCATGCCTATAATCCCAGTTACTCAGGAGGCTGAGGCAGGAGAATTACTTGAGCCCAGGAGGCGGAGGTTGCAGTGAGCCGAGATCGCGCCACTGCACTTCAGCCTGGGTGACAGAACAAGACCCCATCTCATAAAAAGAAAAGGAAAGGAAAGAAAAAAAGCAGACACACAGCATGTCGCTCCTGGGTTTTATACCAATGTGCTTCTTTTCTAAGTTGATTTGAAGAAAATGTAGCAAATGGGTGCCTCTTCTTGCTTTGGAAATAAGGATTCTATCAGTATCATTATTTTGATGAAAAGCACACTTTGAATTGCACAAAAGAATTGGTGCAAAGCTGGTTTGCTAACACAAAGGTGGGACAGGGTTTATGCCTCTGATTTCCGTTAGCCTTCCACAGAATGATGCTGTGAAAAGTCATTTGCAAGCATAGTCACCTGATATCACAAATGTGCTAGGAACCACTGTCTTAACTCAGGGCCTCTTGAGATCTGTCACCAACTTCCAGTTTCGTGAGAACCAGAGATTTTCATTCCTCAGAAAATTGTTCTCTGTTGAAATATCCTCCACTGCAAAAGATACTGTATGTGTAATATATGCAATTCACAAACCAGGTAATCTGTTTATAGTAGATGACACTTAATATTCTGTTGGCTAATTTTCAGTTTTTTCATAGTGTTTTGGTTATTATGTGGAAATCTAATTCCAATATTGAATGTTTTTCTAACCCCAAAGAAAAACAGTCAATTTATTGCATGAGAGTTTATGTGATGGTGCTTAACATGATGCCATACCCACAATACCTCCAAATACATGGGTGATTATAATTGCCAGATGTGCTGGGAAAAGCCCTTGAATGAGGGTCAGGATACCTGGGTTCTGAGCACATATTTGCTATAACTGCTGCATGAACTTGGATGAATGACTTAAATTCTCTTGTTTCTCAGTTACTGTATTGGTTCTAATATGTTTTACTACAGTAATTAAATGATAAAGGATAAATTATATGATAAAGTAAATATGAAAATTCAGTTTTTGGGTATGATGTACCAATAGGAATAGTCCACACACATTACTACATTTCATCTTCATTATACATGATAACATTTAATCCTTTCGACTATGAAGGAGACAAACTCTATTTGACAATAGTTGATTGCTATTAGTATCCCCATTTTACAGATGAAAAAACTTAGCCAGGTTAAACAGAAAGTCAGTAGGAATTTGAACGCAGTCGGAATTTAACTACCAAGCTGTAGGAAAATGAGTCGACCATGCAACCTCACATTTGCATATTATAAATCTCAGCTGATAAAATAATTATGACCAATAGTTACCACATATATTGTACATTAATAGTATATAATAAAAACAGTGTCTAATAAAACCCCCTTTTTTAAAAGAAGGCAGTTTGAATTATTTCTCTGGCTCAAGGAAGACATATTCCTTTTTCTGACTCTCTTTATGTGAAATCTGAATTCACATCTTTTCCATTAACTTGTCATTACCCACCGTCATCCCAAGAGACTAAGCTGCTTACGGAGGAAACAAACGCTACAGACAAATATGGACTTCCTCTCCTCTGAGCTTCCGGCCTGAGTTGCTCTGCAAGGGCTGATATTCAAACAAAGGCAATAAAAGCATCTGCTATTTACACATTTCCAAAGCAGGACCATGGAATCCATTCCCCCTCACTGGAATAAGATCTCCATGGTGACGCTGACTTCAGGGAGCGGGGCCAGTTTCTCAGCAGAGCCTAGGCAAAGATATTTTCTTTACAAGAGCGCCCTCTTCAAACAAAACAGGGGATATCTCTGCAGCTCTGGATGTATTTGAAGCCACAGAAGTCATTGTGTCTTTATCAGGTGTTTCTCATTGTATCAGAGACACCACAATATTTTGCTGTCACCCATTTAAATAATATATTTTAAGTAAGATCATAAACCATCACAGAAGTAAAAAATGAATATATTCATTCCATCTATTGGAATCTTTGAGTATGGCACATTCTTTCTGTTTTAACTTTCTTTTCCTTTAAATTCTTCGTTTATAATTTCTTAAACTTCTTGATACCAGTTAAAGATGGTAGGCTTAAAGGTTCTGGGGTTAACATTTTAATGAGATGCTCCTTACCAAAAAGGAATGCTTATACTTAAAAAACAAAAACAAACAAACAAAAAAAACCTAGTTACCTATGTATCTAAGGTGCCAAGTTAACAACCTTCCTCTTTCTGCACAATTCATAATGTGACAATTATAATTAGCTTTCAGTTAAAACTTGGCACATATGGGGCTCCTCATCCTGCCAAAACTGAATTGAGAAGAGGTTCCTCTTCCAATTTCATTCCATACTTGGCTTCTTCTTCTCCACTCTTAGCAATGAGCATTTTTATGCCACATGATATTATAAGTCAACCACTGTGAATTTTTCTGTCCTATAATCATGTAATTGCATATGCTTCTGGTTCTAAAACACGTTCACAATTAGTTTTATAGCCAAATATTAGAAATGTGTTGTTATTGTCATAAAAACATTCTCCATCCTTTCCTTACATTTTTGTTTTCACTCTTTGATGATAAATTTATGCAAGTGATAATTTATTTTACTCCAGTTCTTATGGCTAGAAGCTTCTGATAAAAAAAAAGGTCTTTAAAGAAACTCTGACTCTTAGCCAGAGGAAAATATGTGAATAAAAAATAAATTAGTAAAGTAGTTATAATTAACTGAAAGAAGGAAATAAAGATCCTCAAAGTACTCTTTACAAGTTTAAAACATGAAGCTCTAAGACTTTTTTTTTTTGTAAAAATGGATAATACTGTTGAAATTCAGAATAGGCTAGGAGATAACACTCAAACTAACTGGCTGATGCTTTAAAGAAATGGAAAAAAAGAAACATTCTCCTTTGAAATGTTAGCAATTTGATTCGCTGGGTCAATCAGAAAAAGTCAGTTATGGAATTGAAAGTGTGTTCCTTCCTTGGATGTGTTCGTAGCTGCTGTAGTTGGCATGGACATCAGCAATTGCAGCCTGCTGTTGAACATACTCTCTGATGCCAAAGGCACCTTTTATGCGTGGATCACCATCTTTCATGGATTCAGACATATCTAAGCAGACTTCAACCTATTCTAAGTGACTCTTCTTTTATTATCTACCCTGTTTTTCTAAATACTAACATTTCATTCTCTTCCTTTTTGAGGTGGAGTTTCTCTCTTGTTGCCCAGGCTGAAGTGCAATGGCGCGATCTTGGCTCACTGCGACCTGCACCTCCCAGGTTCAGGGGATTCTCCTGCCTCAGCCTCCCGAGTAACTGGGATTACAGGCACACGCCACCACACCTGGCTAATTTTGTATTTTTAGGAGAGACAGGGTTTCTCCATGTTGGTCAGGCTGGTCTTGAACTCCTGACCTCAGGTGATCTAGCTGCCATGGCCTCCCAAAGTGCTGGGATTACAGGTGTGACCCCGTTCTGTTTTGTAAAACATGTCTCTTAGTCCATTCAGACTGCTATAACAACAATATCATAGACTGGGTGGTTCATGAACAGCTGGTATTTATGTCTCACAGCCTGGAGGCTGGAAGTTCAAGATAAAGGCACCAGATGATTTGGTGTCTGGTGAGGGCCTGCTTTCTCACTGTAGCCTCATGAGGTGGAAGGGACAAGGGACCTCCCTGGGACCTCTAATAAGAGCCCTGATTCTATTCATGGGGATGATGCCCTTGTGACCTAATGGACCTAATTACCTCCCAAAGGCCTGCCTCCTAATACATCGCCTTGGAGGTTAGGATTTCCAACATGTAGGCATTTTGGGGGATACAAATGTTCAGACCAAAGCAAAGTGCAAAATGACCATCTAGTAACAAATACTAAGTATCTTGGCTCAGCCACCTGATAGATGTGTGACCCTGGACAACTGTTTAACATCTTCAAGCCTCAGTTTCCTCATATGTAAAATGGAGCTACCAATGCTTACCCTGTAGTGTTTCATGAGGATTCAGTGAGATAATGTATGTAATCAGTACCATGCCTGGCTTGTAGAGAACACCAGGGCTGAGCAGCTACGGCTATCAGTGCTGATGTTAGTAAGGCATAGAAGGTAGGTCTCTGTGTTAAACATCACTCTGAGGGATTTGGGGCTATTATTTAAGAACAGAATAGTAAACTCTTAAAATAGCTGGGAAAGAGGTATGAAGAATAGCAATTACTCAGAAGGTTTCCAATCCTGGTCTTTTGCCAACTTAATACCACATCAGTCCTATTACTCTGTTTGGCTTCTCCCACAAAGACATTCTTTCTTTACTGTTGTGTATCTCCTTTTTAGAACAGCTTACCTACTTGCCTGCCTTTCACTTAAGGAATTAAAGAATAGTCCAAGAAAATGAAAACTGTGACACAGTAGTTTCTTTGGAGAGGGTACAAATAATCTCTGGTCTGAACCCAGAAACTAACCTAAATCAATTACCTTACAATGAGTGTTCAAGATTAAGGGTGGCCAAGCCCAGGAAATTGGCTTATCTGAACCATCTGATTGAATTCATTATCTTCCGGGATAGAAAAAGACTAAACTTATATTCTATTGCTGAGATGATCTCCCAAAAGATTCATGCAAGTAGGTAGTTGAGATTGTGGCATGGTTTCTAATTAGGCAGAAACATCTTACTATGATAACTGGAAAAAGAAAGAAGAAAACTATTAAGAGTAACATGAAGCCACATAATACAGAATCTTTTGGAAATCCTTAAGGGGTAAAAATGTGGCACCGAAGATATGGCTGGTCGTCTTCATAATGCTTGGGGAGTGATATTGGGCATAACGCTATCTTCAAGTCATTCTGAGGAATACTTCAAGTTCTCATCACCAATGCCAAGAAGTGTTCACAGCAGAAGTCATAAACACAGGACCAACCAGGGATAGGCAGGGAACGTGGATGAACGAAGTCCGGGCCAAACAAAAAAAAAACAACAAAAAAAAACACCATCAGTGATAAACTGGATCATAAATGCCCTGTCCAAAGCAAGCAGCATCAGGCACTGTGCTGCAATATTACTTTCTCTGAAAACATTTTAATAGAAAGAATTGTTGTAAATTTAACATCCCCAATTAAAAAATTAAATCTGTGGTACTATGTAAACCCATACGAATGCTCCTCTGGCCTGGATTCAGTCCATTCAACTTTTGACCTACAAACCTCCATATAAAACTTTGAAAATAATTATACTGTTAAAAAAGGTTTTCAAATCTTTATTCTTTTATGAGTTTACTGTATGTTCTTTGTTAGGGTGGTTACTATTTATAAAAACCAAGATGAAGAACAAAGAAATGATGCTCTGAGATTCTCCTACTAAATGTACATAACCCTACAAAACACCATTAATAGAATAGGTTTGGGGCAAAATAAACTTAGAGTGAAGGAAAAGAGTCACTAATCAGCTAGTGTAAGCTGCTTTATAGAAGTCTTGGCAGGCAGACAAAAGTTACAAAAGTCAGGCTTCAAATCCAGGGAACGAAACCCAACCCACAAAATCTGTGTCAGGCAACATCCTCAGACAGAGTCAGGACTTAAAAATGTTTTCAAAGCAACTCATTGCTCTCTTTTAATTTTGTTGACTCTTACTCAGCATACACACAAATGCATTCTGGTGCTATGAGTTTCCCTCTTGATGTTTTTTAGAAGGAGCCCAGGACCAGTGCTAAGACCTATGAGGTGTGAGGCCCTAAGAGAGACTTGAAACATGATGTTACATTGATTCCTCACAAGGATTCTTTGGTAAAATCAGATTTTTTTAAAGTTTTGCAAGAAAATTGTAAGTATCAAAAGTATTGGCATGTATTTGAGAGCTGAAAACATAAAAGTAAATCACTTTGCCTGGTATGTTCTTGTGCACTGGCTTGCTGCCTCAGATTGTGAAAAATAATCGTCCCTAAGTCATGGAAGTATGCTTTTTCCGGAACATTTATAAAGATCACTTTACATTAAAGCATGGGGTTTGTTGCTTTAAATATTTCTATTTTGAATCTACTTCCCTGCAATATAGCTTGAGATTAAAAGGCATTTTTATACAGTGCAAATTAGTCTTCTTAAGTAAAGGATGTTTTTCAAACAATAACAATCCCATAAAGCTAACATTTCCAGAATGATTATTAGCATCACCACCACCACCACCATTATAACCATCACCGCCATCACCACTATAACCACCATCACTACCGCTACCACCAACTACTACAACCATCACCACCATCACTGCTATAACCACCACCACCACCGTTATAGCCATCACCACTATCACACTATAACCACCACCACTACCTCTACCCCCATACCACTGTACAACCATCATCACCATCACTGCTATAACCACCACCACCACCATTATAACCATCACCACCACCACTACCACCATCACCACTATAACCACTAGAACTACCACCACTACTATCACCCCCACCACCATCACCACCACTAATATAACCATCACCACCATCACTGCTATAACCACCACCACGAGAATCATCACCACCATCACCACTATAACAACCAACACCACTATCATAACCACCACCACCACCACTATAACCACCACCACCAATACTATCACTATCTTCACCATCACCGCTATAACCACCACAACCACTGGCACCACTACATAACTATAACCATCACCATCACCACTTAACTACCACCACCACCACTATAACCATCACCACCATTAACACTATAACCATCACAACCACCACCATCACTATCACATACCATCACTACCATTACCATCACCACTACTGTACTACCAACCTCAGCATAACTACCAGCACCACCACTACCACCATTAACACCACTATCACCATCATTACCATCAACACCACTATCTCCATAAGGGGAGCCCCTAGAAAACTTTGGATTTTGTTCTAAATGAGCTGAGGACAGAGCCTTTTGTCTCTTGAGTGTTCTGTGCAGCATATTAGTCTGTGTTCTGTTCACTGGGTGCTTAACCACTTCTAATTGATAATAATCATTCCATTAATATTCAGTACAAAGGCAACCTAGAATTCTAAAATTATTTTAGGAATGAATTTATTTTTTTCACCCATACTTAAATGCAGCTACTAAACATATTTACACGGCTTAAAAAAAATTGGAGGAAAATATTTGTTCTCCAAGAAATATATTTGAGAGCAAGTGAGCTCTTAAAATTATAAATGGAAACATTCTCTGTAATTGTTTGAATAATAATACTGTTTTTACATAATTGTATTAAGATCTAAATACAGCTAATGAAAGGCTGAGAGAGAGATGGTAATAGTAAGATTTTTAAAAATTGCAGTTCAAAATGAAGGCTTGGTTTTAAGCCATTATGTTTTCATAAATAAATTCTGATGTGGGTACACAACTATGAATACAAACTTGGAGATATTCTTAATGGTCTTTTAACAATTATATATGGTGATGAAAACACCTTATGTCAACATTTCCTCTTTGTCTTCATTGTATATTATGTATATTAGAGCAGCTATAATTAATTCTTTTTTATCTAAATCTAGAGTTGAGTGAGTAACATAGGGCTGGTTTCCATCTCACTGTGATGCATGAACCAAGGCATAAAGCATCATGACTTCAAAAGCCTACAGAGACCTGGCAGGTAACATACACAGTGAAGTGGGCCAGACATAATAAAACACTATGCAAACAGAGCGATCAATGGCCACCAACACAGGCAGACAATAGGAAACTGATGGGGACTGGACTGACCTGGAACACTCCCCACCCATAAATGGGGCAGCTCAACACTTGTCATGCAGGAAAGTAGGCTACATTGATTAATTTCCTGTGAGGAAGTGAAATCAGATTTTCATTTGAAAGCCCCTGATTTTTAAAAAGTTGGCTATAAAATCATGTTTTATAAGAAACACTGTGTATTCCAAATGAGACATGTCCATGTCCTGGATTCAACCCGTGGGCAGGCAGCTTGTAGTCTCCAGGAGAGAATTCCAGCAGCCATGGTTAATATGTGCAGAGCCAGTATTCTTGGCTGTATCTATGATCTCAGGAGAGACTACCAAGCTTCCGGATAGACTATAGCTCTTTCCAAAGGCAGGGTAGGGCACAATCAAGACCAACCACTCCTAGAAATTAGAGCTCATGAAAATACCCACGCAGCAAGTCTTATGTGTGTGTGTGTGCATTTATGTGTACATGTTTATGCACACGTGTACATGGATGCATCTACATATGCTTACATTCCTGTCCTGGGAAAGGGTTGTGTTAGTCAACAGATTGTTTCCTGCCTCCTTCCTCTCTTTTCCTATGCTTGATCGTCATGACTTATTCCTGAAGAGAAGAGGAGAGAAATAAAGTAGAGAATTTACAACAGGAAATTTTAGAGCAAATGTTACCAGCCCAGTAGGGGTGGAACAAAACTAAACCCCTCCAGCAAAGCCAAGAAGCTCCTTCTACTTCCCTTTCTCACCCCTTAATCTCTGGCTGCAAGGGCAAATCATGGTTTCAAAAGCTACCAACTTCACCTTAAAAATGAATGAACTCTCTCTAAAAATACAAATCTACCATGTGCAGTAATTTTCCTCTTGGCCACATCTTCTCTGCTCAAATGTGAAAAAATCACCAGGGCCATTAAAAACTATTAAAAACGTTAGCTTTAGTTGGAAGGAAGCAGAGTAAATAAAACTCAGCTATCTGGGGAAATGGGTTTAAGACATCAGAGTGAAAGGATAAAAATCAGAGCTTTTATTTGTTTGTTTGTTTGTTTACTTATTTATTTATTTTAGAGACAGGGTCTCTGTTGCCCAGGCTGGAGTGCAATGGTGGGATCATAGCTCGCTGTAGCCTCAACCTCCTGCTCAAGCAATCCTCTGCCTCAGTCTCCCCAAAACCTGACTACAGGCACTCATCACTATACCTGGCTGTTAAATTTTTTGTAGACATGGGGTCTCACTATGTTGCCCAGGCTGGTCTTGAACTCCTGGACTCAAGCCAGTCCTCCTGCCTCAGCCTCTCAAAGTGCTGGGATTAAAGGCATGAGCCACCATGACTGGCCAAAAAAATCAGAACTTTTCACAAATAATTTCTAATGGTTGATTTTTATTTATTGCATTTCTCACAAATCAGGAATGAGTTGACATGATTATTTTCTCCTCCTACAAACTTGTCTCATATTACTGATGGCCTTCTCTCACGATGTCATAATTGGCTCTGAATGTCCCTAGCGGTCCAGTTCATTTATGTACAAAACATCTACCCAGCACAGGAAGATGCTTTTGTTTGGATGAGAACATGCTCATGTTTACGTGTTTTTATGTTCCAATTCACTTTAAACAAGGCATCAATATAGAACAGCATGTAATAGAGGTTTTGAGCATAGTCTCTAGAGGCAGAGAAACTCAAGTTTAAAAGTCAATTCCATGAATGGGCGACTTGGGTCACCTATTCAACACATTTCTTCACAGAAAGAATGAGGATAATATTGCAACTGCCTTCCAGGATGATTGAAAGAATTTGATAAGAAAACTCATAGACATATCAGGCTGAATGCAAGTGTTCTGGAAAAAGCAAATAACAGCAATATAGCCCATAAGTTAATGTTGGTAAAACATAAACTTCCAAGATTATTCTGAGTCAACTATCAAAGAACAGAGAGCAAAATAAATCAGTGATTTCCAGTCTGTCCTTTCCTTGTACTGGTTTTAAACTGAAAATTATTCTGTCTAACAGCTGTTGGATTCAGACAACCATAAGGCATTATTAGAACTGAAATCAGCACTGACCAAAGTGCATGAAAATCATATTTTCTTTCCTGCTGTATATTATCCATTTTTCTTTTATATGTGAAGAATACAGTGCAATAACTAAATTAAGATAAACTTTCCCCTTGCATCCCATGAAATAATATTCTTTTCAAGTACCTGACAAGTAGATGATTGAAAATTCCCTTGAGGCTGAAATGTTTGTCCACGCCAATCATAACTTCCTTAATGCTAAAGGAAATGAGATCTAAGCATGAACTACCACAACGAACAGCAATTTAAGGGTTTAAAATCACAAAAAAGGCATAGCCATTCAATGCAAATCTCAAAATTGAAGTTTCCTCCTTGTTTCTGATTTAGACAAACTTCAATGTGTTATCCACAAGTTTTAAGTCTGACTTTAATATTAAGTGTACTCAGATAAAAATAAGGTTAAAATCACCATACATGATAGCCATAGTTATAAATTCATTTAAAAAAAATCATCATCAGCATGTAATTTCTAAAGCAATCAAGTCATAAACTTCTTTTTGCAATTATTTGTAGTGTTATACTGCCCTTCAGTGTCCAAACATATGAACTGTTAACAAAATTTTTTCAGCTCAAGAAGTGTCTATATGAAACTTAACAGTGAACAAAATAGTTATCTTACTCTTTTGCAGTATCTCAGTGAAGGGTGTTGCTGTGGGTTGAACTGTGCCCCCCAAAATTCATAGGTTGAAGTTTTAATTCCTAGAACGTCAGGATATAACCTTGTTTGGAAATAGGGTCATTGCAGGACCAGGCGCGATGGCTCACGCCTGTAATCCCAGCACTTTGGGAGGCTGAGGCAGGTATATCACGAGGTCAGGAGACCAAGACCATCCGGGCTAATATGTGAAACCCTGTATCTACTAAAAACACAAAAAATTAGCTGGGCATGGTGGCACACACGTATAGTCCCAGTTACTCAGGAGGCTGAGGGAGAAGAATTGCTTGAACCTAGGAGGCAGAAGTTGCAGTGGGCTGAGATCGCACCACTGCACTTCAGCCTGGGAGACAGGGCGAGACTGCATCTCAAAAACAAAAAAAAACAAAAGAGAGACAGAGAGAGAGAGAGAAATACAGTCATTGCAGATGTAATTCGTTAGATGAGGTCATCCTGGAGTTGAGCAGGCCCCTAAATCAATATGACTGGTGGCCTTATAAGAAAAGGACACTTCGACAAAGACACAGGAAGAAGCGCACGTAAATATAAAGGCAGAGATTGGAAGATGCTTCTGTAAGCCAAGGAAAACCAAAGATTGCCAGTGAACACCAGAAGCTAAGGGAGAGGCCTGGAACTGATTCTCCTTAACAGCTTTCAGAAGAAACCAACCTTGCCAATGCCTTTATCTTGAACCCCCAGCCCTCAGAAATGTGAGACAATACATTTTTGTGTTTAAGCCACTCAGAGCATGGTGATTTATTACAGAAATTTTAGCAAATCAATACAGGTGTGTATTTTTCATGCGCACAGACATATACAGAAACAAAAATTTTTGTACAAAACAACGGTTAATGGCTTCATTTTTCCATTGAGTCTAGTTAAGTTCTAGAGGGTTTTAGAGAGAAACTCTAAAGAGCAGGAAATTCTGGTAACATACATCTGCCAACCTGAAGAAAGGCAAACATGTGGTCTTTATTCATTATTTTACATTTATGCTAGTTATTGCTTATGCCACCATGACCAGTTCCTGATTGTATGAAAGAGTTGTTTGTACAGATCCTGGATTATCTGGACTCTCTTATGTTCTCTTTGTCTTTTCTGCTTTGTTCATTGTTAGTTGTTTTACATTATATATTCAGAAGAGTGAACTAAGAACAGGAAAGCCTTTATAGAACACCTCCTTCACTTCTAACATAGAAACAAGGAATCATCACAATGCCCCAAGAACAAGCGGATCATGGGCAGGACCCCGCACTGCAGTGAATCGGCAGAAATAGATTCTCCTCATTTTGACTCTGTAAATCACTCACAGTGGGAGCCTAACATCTCTGATTGTCAGTTTTGTCTTCTTTAAAATAAGAAATTATACTAAATGAGCAATGTCTCTTCGAGCTCTTTTGTTTCATGACTTACAGAGGAAACCTGCAAAGGGCAAACTGGGGAGGTGAATTTTCTTGTGAGCCTACTATGCTTGACAAATCCGTCTTTATCACCAGGTGGAGGAGATTCCATAGTTAGTATAGTGGAGAACGATGAAAATATTTAATTCTACAATTTACTAGACCCTGTTATTGAATGTTTTGGTAGAGTAGGAGACATAATAGGACGTTTTGCTTGGCCATATTTTGTGAATGTAAAGACCGAGATTGTCAAGAATTGGTTTATACTGAGAGGTTAAAGGGTATGAAATTTCTAGCATTGGTCTAGTCAATGATAACTTAGAACTTCAATGTTCTAGGTGTTTCTAGAACCATGAAGAAGTTAAATTATTATCATGGATAATATGATTAGACTTTGCATCCCTACCCAAATCTCATCTTGAATTGTAATCTCTAGGTGTTTAGGGAAAGACCTCGTGGGAAATGACTGGATAATGGGGGAAGCTTCCCCAATGCTGTTCTCATGATGGTGAGTTAATTCTCACAGGATCTCATGGTTTTCTAGATGGTAGTTTATCCTGCATTCTCACACATTTCTGTCTCTCGTCTGCAGCCATGTAAGACATGCCTCTTTCCCGTCTGCCACAACTGTAAGTTTCCTAAGGCCTCCCACACCATGCAGAACTGTGAGCCAACTAAACCTATTTTCTTTATAAATTACCCAATCTTGAGTATGCCCTCTCCTCTTAGCAGTGTAAAAACAGACTAACACAATGGAAGTATAATAATTTGGGAAAAGCAATTTTTTAGATAGAAAAATACTTCTAGAACTAGGAAAGACTAGTTAAATTATTACTACTGTATGACGTTAAACTCGGAGAAGACCATCTTTTTCAAATTAAAACTACTTTAAAATGCAATAAAATCTTCTTGTATCAAATTATAAGAAGATAAGTAGAAACAATCAAGAATTATTATGGCTCATTTTCTTTGCAGAATTTCTGGAAACTAATTAAATTTGGAAAATAAGGGGGTGTATAAAATTGCAGAATTAGAGACATTCAAAAGGAATGTGCCATGAAGTGCCAGGTTTTGATAATTTATAATATAGGGTTGTGAAGAGGAAAAAAAGAAACAATTTTCACTAACAATGAAACCATAAGAATCACAGGAGCATTTTGTAAAAGAGGAAATGAACGTGCAAATAGCATGAATGCAGGATTTAAGATTTCATAGGCAGTGCTAGAGTTTTTAAACTTCCATCTTCCTCTCCTACTTGGCAGTTTAACTTTACTACCTAAAATTCTGCCTTCAGGAAGATGTTAAATCAGCAAAGCAAATTACACTGAGGCATGTGGCCGGAAATATTTGTTTTCATCTCATAAATTCAAATCTTTGTAAACGACTTGCTAGAACATACTTTTTATTTTGCTTGCATCCAAGTTTTCCTACACATATAAAAATCTGAGCATCAAAAGGAAACATTCTTGGAAGCTATGACTTCCAAGGGTTTTGTAAATTGAAATCTACGGGCCAAATCTTTTTGCACAGCCCTTGAGCTAAGAATGGTTTTTACATTTTAAAACAGTTGAAAAACAAAAACTCACTAGAAGAATCACATTTTGTGTCAGGTAAAAATGGTAGGAAATTCAAATCTCAGTGCCCATGAATAAAGTTTTAGGAACACAGCCATGCCCATTTGTTTACATATGTCTAAGGCAGCTTTCCAGATACAGAGTTCAGTAGTTGCAACAGAGAGTATATGGTTCACAAACCCTAAAATATTTACTCTCTGACCCTTTTCAGAAAACATTTGTCAACCACTGACTTAAGCCATAACTTAAGTTGCTGTGATGTGAAATCAGCAAGTTCCTTTACATCACGTCCTAGAAGACACTGTTCTGAGATCACCGATGCAGTTCTTTACTCTGTCTCTTCCTAACACAGGGCTGGTGCTTCATGAATGTGTCATTCATGAAACTAATAATTTTAGAAGTAAGTACAACACACAGCCATCTTTCAATAGGAAAAGAATATTCCTGCACATGTCAATAAATCTCTACTCTGTTTGACCAACAAGTCAAGCTGGGCATGTGTTGGCCATCTGTATTTACATGACCAGTCGGTCCAAAGAACCAGCTCCACTGATTCTTTGACTCCAATGTAACTGAATTAACCCGAGCATCTGGAGCTTTTGTACTGTGTGCACGTGGCCCTAATTCCATCTGATAGTTCCATGCTCTTCGTTAGCCAATGTTATTCACTTGGTTCTAAGTGATGTTTCCACATTTAAAAATATTTACTTTTTTAGGGGTCTCAGTTTACCCGTTGCTGTGCAAAGCACAGAAAGAGAAAATTCCTACTCAGGGAAACCTTGAAATGTCCCCCGACGAAGAAAAGTTCATTAGAAAGCAGCTAAAGAATAGTTAAGAAACCATACTGCTCCCCTCCTCTTCTAGGAGGACTGACTGGAAGCCACTGAGAATCAACTATACTTAATCCCTCGGCTTCCAGGCGCCCTTCCACTCTCAGGGGTGGAGTAGAGCACTTGTGTTCTCTCTCTCTCTCTCTCAATCTCTCTCTCTCTCTAAGCTGTTTTGTTTTGTGCTGTGTCCAATCTTAGAAATACTGTTCAGAGCCATATAGATATAAAAATGACCAAAAATCCCAAATCAAGAACAGTAAGAGACTGTAAGGGATCTGAACTTCTCATTCCAAAGAGAGGCGGGCCATAGGGAGAGTTCTTAGACATTTGAAACAAGATGTCAGGAGCTAAGGAAACACTGAGGAATAACAGAAAGTTCAAAGTAAAGACATAAAACACACACAAGAAACATATGAAAAAACTTTTGAAAATACAATTCATTTAAAAATCGAAATGGGTTGCCACCCATTAGGGCGGTCATTATTAACAAACAAACAGAAAACAGAAAATAGCAAGTGTTGGCAAGGATGTAGGGAAATTAGAACTCTTGTGAAATGCTTGTGGGAATAAAAAATGATGTAGCCACTGTGGGAAACAGCATGCTGATTTCTCAAAAAAATTAAATGCGGAATTCCCATATGATCCAGCAAGTCCACTTCTGGGTATATGCCCAAAAGAACTGAAAGCAGTATCTTGAATAGATTTCTGCACCCATATTCATAGCAGCACTATTCACAATAGCTAAAAGGTAGAAACAGTCCAAATATTCATTGATGGATGAATAGATAAACAAAATATGACATAACCATAAAAGAGAATGCTATTCAGCCTTAAAAAGAATAAAAATTCTGACATATGCTACATACAATGTGGATGAATCCTGAAGACATTATGCTAAGTGAAATGAGTTTTTTACAAAAGACAAATATTGCATGATTTTACTTAGATGAGGTACCTAGAATAGCGAAATTCACAGAGAAGTGGAATGACAGTTGCCAGGGGATTGAGCGAGGAGGAATAGAGAAGTAGTGTTTAATGAGTCTGAAGCTTCAGTTGAAGAAGATGAAAACGTTCTGGAGATGGATGATGGTGATGGTTCCACAACATTGTGGCCACATTTAACGCCGCAGAACTCAACACAGCATGAGCAGCAGCGGTGACCAGGGAGGGGCTTTAGGCTTTGTGCTGTCTACAGAGCGCCTTTATCTGACACTTCCTCCAGGAGAATTCCCCTTAGCTTTCTTTTACTGAACATCAGATGAAGTTGCTGCCACTTGCAATTACTATTGTCCACAAGTCTTTGGCAGAAAGTCAAATTAGCATTAACAGCTTACACACTGATAATAAAACAATAGCGTTATATTATAGTCCACCTGATTGCTGATCTATTGAAATTTCTCTGAAATTCAATTATAAGCAGCAGCTGCAATTCTTCTCTCACAAAGGTGGGCTGCAAGGTTAGGTACTGACAGGCCAAGTTTCTGATTTACAAAAAATTGTCTCAGTAGATCACAGATTCTCAGTCTTACTTTCTAAGAGAAAACAAAAACAAAAAAACAAAAAACTTTTTAAAAACCCAAAAGAACAAAACAAGAAGAAAAAACCAGTTCCAGCATAGAGGACATCTCTACAAACAATGGCCTTTGGGCGCAAATTGAAGAAAAGGTTTTTCTCATGACTGTACTGACCATCCCAACCCATGGCATTCTCCCACCTACATCCTAACCGTCAGCCAACCAACAAGGAAACAAAATGTTTATCTACAATTCAAAACAGAGCACAACCTCTTCAGTGGTTTTCCCTGGATCTGGTGTAAAATGCTACACATTAAAAGAGGGTAAAAGTCAGGGAAATCACCACCATAGTAACAGGGGTGCAGTGTTTCAGGGAATTTTCACTTCTCCTGCGACTGCGACTATAATCAGCCTAGTTTTTGAACCAACAGTTAGGACACATCATGTGAGTGTCTGAAGTCCTGATTCCATTGGTGTGTAGGGGGTTGAATGGTGACTCTCACAAAGATACATCCAAGTCCTAACCCCTAATAGTTGCAGATGTGACCTTATTTGGAAAAAGTTAAGGATCTTGAGATAAGATCATCTTATATTAACAGGTTGGCCCTAAATCCAGTAACAAATGTCCTTATAAGAGACAGAAGAGCAGATAGAGAGGAGAAAGCCATGTGAAGATGGAGGTAGAGATTGAAGTGAGGTAGCCACAAGCCAAGGATGGTTGGAGCCACTAGAAGCTGGAAGAGACAAGGAAGAATTCTCCTCTAGGGTCTTGGGAGGAAGCACAACTCTATTGACACCTCGATTATGAACTTCTGGCCTCAAGAACTGTGAGAGAATACATATCTGTTGTTTTCAGCCAAGTTTGTGATACTCTGTTAAGGCATCCCTAAGAAACTTTTCCAGTGGGCTCAACAGAGATGGCATGCTTCCTTGTTGGGGGCTTCTCTTTCCCTAAGAAATGCTGCTGCTCCACCCAACACACACTCACTCAGTTGTCTAAGGGGCAGTGGTGACTTAGCTGTTTGCTATGAGGTAAATGCTTGTGTTCCTCTTAGAATGTATATGTTGAATCCTAACCCCCAATGCAATAGTATTGAGAAGTGGCAACTTTGGGAGGTGATTAGGCATGAGAGTGAAGCCCTCATGAATGAGATTAGTGACCTTAAACAAGAGGCCCCAGTGGGTTGCCTTTCCCCTTCCACACTGAGAAGATACTACCTGTGATCTAGGAAATGATTCCTCACCAAGATGTTTTGATCTTGGACTTCCCAGCCTCCAGAACTGTGAGAAATAAATTTCTGTTGTTTATAAGCCACTCAGTCTATGGAATTTTGTTATAGCAGCCAAGTGGTCTATGGCATTGTTTGAGGTCTCTCAGAATCTGAAGCTTTCTTTCTCCTTTCCACTCGGGGAACAAAACCCTCACACTTTTTATTTTCAAAGCTGCCTAGCCTTCCTAGATTTCACTAATCTTCCTAACAATTAAAGAATTATTTTCCATTCATGGCTCCATCCAGAAATTACTTGTACAGAGCAATATCAGAAGGCCACTTTCCCAAATTTGAGACCATTCACCTTACTTTAATGTATCAGGCCTAATGATATTAGCATTTTTTTTTGAAAGGTAGGATTTTTTCTAGCCAACCCCACTTCTAATATTTTGCCAAAAGAGTAAAAATAGTTAATGCTCCTCCAAAACGCATGCTGAAATTTAATCTCCAATATATCAGTATTGATGGCTCCACCCTCATGGGTGTGTTTAATGCCTCTTTCTCTCTTGGCTCTTCCACTCTTCTGCCACGTGAAGAAACGTGTTCCTCCCTCTGGAGGATGCAGCCTTCAAGGTGCCATCTTGGGAGTGGAAACTGGACCCTTACCAGACACCTAACCTGCAGGCACATTGATCTCCTTGATCTTGGATTTCTCAACCTCCACTACTGTGATACATAAATTTATATTCTTTATAAATCACTCAGCCTTGGGTATTCTATTATACCAGCACGCAACGGACTACTAGAGTTAATTCCACAGATACCTTGTGGGTAGAATTGCTGAGGTCAAAAGCAGAAAAAGTTGCTTCATTTCAGTGCCTTAAATGTTAGTCACCAACCTCAGTTTGCACATGGGGCAGTGGCAGAACAGAGATGAGACTGGGCTGCCCGTGAGCATCCAGGGCCGTGGAAGCAGCAAAGAGCCCATGGAGTAACAGAGAAACAAGCTACACACTGTTAGGGTGACATACTTGACAGGCAAGAGCAGACACCCCAGGAATACACTCAGTTCTACTAAAAAGGAAAAGTGAGTGAAACCCAGCTCTTCAGCATTGTGTAGCTCAAACAACCAACCCAAGTTATAAGATTTCTGCTCTTCAATAATCAGCTGTGCTACGTCTGAATAGTCTGTTATCAGGATATCATTTTCTTGAACAATTGCCATTGAGGTAGGCAGAGAATGATCAATTGGCTTCAAGGTAACTGAAGCACTGAGAAAGAAGAAAAGAATTTAAAGGGGGTTCTCTGGGCCCTGGCCGGGAACTCTCCCACTTGGAACAACACCCGCACACTTGTTCCTTTTTAGGTTGAAGGAGATGACACCAAAGCCAAGGCTCAGAGCTTGATGACGACACTCCTGTGAGATGATGAGATACAAGAAGACAGGAAGATGCGTGCTTTGATCAAAAGTCCATAGTAGGCTGGGTGCAGTGGCTCAAGCTTGTAATCCCAACACTCTGGGAGGCCAAGGTGGGCAGATCACCTGAGGTCAGGAGTTTGAGACCAGCCTGGCCAATATGGTGAAACTTCATCTACCGAAAATACAAAAATTAGCCAGGCATGGTGGCGGACACCTGTAATCCCAGCTACTCAGGAAGCTGAGGTAGGAGAATTGCTTGAACCTGGGAGGTAGATGTTGAAGTGAGCTGAGATCATACCATTGCACTCCAGCCTGGGCAACAGGAATGAAACTCCATCTCAAAAAAAAAAAAAGTCCATAGTAAAAACACTCTCCCTGTGCCCAATGCTGGGCTTTGGAGCTGCTAACGCAACTCTGGGATGAAATTCCATCCCTGGACCTTGTTATCTTTTGGCACAAGGACAGGAAGGAAGTTACAAATAATTCCCATCTTCTACCAGCTGATAATCCGATCTCAGACTTCCTTTCTATGTCTAGACGGAATCCTTCCAATTCATCATTAACTGCACTCCCAGAAGCTTCTTTTCCAACCGCGGACTTAATATTCGTATTCATTGATTAGTGACCACAGACTTGGACACCTATCCTTCTCCCACAGCTGAACTGTTTCTCCATCCTTTGCCCTCCGTGTGGCTCAGCACCAGCACACCTCCAACAGATCCTATCCACCACCTGACATTCTCTCCTCCTCCTTCCTCTGACGTCCCTTCTGTGGCTCTCAAACATCTTCCAGCAAGTCCTTCCCTCATGTAGATCCTTAATCAACTCTTTTACAGGTAGCCTTTCGTTTTTTTTTTAGAGATGGTGTCTCGCTCTGTTGCCCAGGCTGAAGTGCAGTGGTGCAATCACAGCTCACTGCAGACTTGACCTTGTGGCCTCAAGTGATGCTTCAGCATTGACATGAGGTCTTGACTGCTTACTAAGTGCTCAGCTCGTGTGTGTGTAGAGAAAGAGACAGAAAAACCGAGAAGCTCACTACTTCATGTAAGGCTGATAGCCTCGCCGGGAGCCGGATGGACAATACCCACCCCCTCCGCACCTGATAACACTGTTATCAGGAGGCCGGACGTCCTGCTCAGCGCCTGCCTTCTCCATGCGGGCTCCCCACACCCACTCCTGCATTCCACCCCTAG